>KI628773.1:0-52154 GCA_000503235.1 Sclerotinia borealis F-4128
TTGTGTGATGGAGGACCTCGGTTGGTTGACCAATCATAAAGAGATAGTCCTTGGCCAGGAAAGTCTTCAGACAGAGGGTTTGAATCCCTTAGCCATCAACCGTCAGCTATAGAGCCGAATAGGCACGCCCGGAGGACAACGATTTGAAGCATTAAGCCTAACATCTTTTTTGCAGGTTTTCTCATTGAATTCCTTTTAATTTCTTTTTTTTTCTTTTTTTTTCTTTTCAGGCCTTTAGATTGCTGCATCTGTTTATTGAGTGTCTTATCAACTTAAATGATAGCATTCCTTCGATGCCCGAGGAGAAATGAGTACGGGTTTATGTTTGTATCGACTCGATATTGCGATGTAAATAAATAAGTACATGAACCCATTCTGAGGTTTCCTCGGCTCGCTAAGCCGCTCCGCCGTTTTTTTGAGCAACGAGTAGACTAACAATGACATGAACCAAATATCTTCATCTCCATCGCATATCCTCGCCATACAACACAATCGCTATAGCAATTCGCATCTTCCAGATCCCAATAAAATGGCTCGTTCCGCGTAGAAAGTGGTGCGCAAACAAGGGCTAAAGCCTAAAGCCCAGAAAAGGAGACTTACATACACCAACCCCAAATACAAATATACATACCGGCACCTGTTTTGTATATCCCTTGATTAATGATGATGATAATGACGTAGATGGTAAGCGGGAAACTAGAGGGGAAGTGGAGAGTAATTCAAGCTTCAAGATACAATTAGTCTCACTTATACGAGTAGAGTTATATGCTTATAAATGCCCAATGATTGTTCGTGTATTGTTAGGATGAAGTCTATGTTCGAAGGTTTTAGTTGCTGAATAGCTATGGAAATTTGATGTATATTTAAGGTCTCAGTTAAACTCTTTATTCCAATGCAATTGAATGAACACTTGCAATTATAAACGATGTTGGATTTGAGTCTGAACTGTGGAAGCTTCGATTATGTACTGCTCAAATCAAGAATAGGACTCTGATGTATGATGTATAGATGCTAGGAACGAGATATATTCGATATAGGGAATGAGATTAGGCAATGCTCAATCATTTTGTTACAAGTAGAGACAAGACTATGTTGTCGTTCATAGTTAAAAAAATGACTTACTATGTATATATGAAGAGTATACAGGAGAAGATACAATTAAGTGGTATGAAGTGTCCGAGAATGAGTGGTTTATTTGATATAACATGGGATAAAACTATTCAACTATCTCAAGGAATAAAGAAAAGGGCAATTGTTGTGTGATAGAGAAGAGAGACATGCATTGGGAACTATGAGAAAGGAGTTATCAATAACCTGAATGGTTTAATTTATGTGAAATGAATATTATCGTAACTTGGAATGAAGTCTGAAATCAGATGGGTCAATGACAAAGATATCTTGCATCTTATGTGAATGTTGAAAGACATAAACAAACATACTTCGAGAGCCTGTAGAGGAGTGATCAATTGATTTAAATAGGAAAAGCAAGGAACGTCTAATCGCCGTTTAAAGCCCGGCGGCTATAAGAAACGTCTCTACTACAACAAAAGAATGCGACGCGGCTCTGCGATGGTATCTAGGGAGAGCCTGAGACTCCGCCTACAATCGAAAGGCATGTGGAGCTCAGCACTCTCTCTATCAACCATCACAGAGCACGCAAAGCAACAAACCGGAAACAAACTTAGTTTCCTGAGGGAATGGGCTGACCAACTCTCTGCGTACCGGCACTACCACTACCTCCCCCAAACATTCCTCCTTTCCAGCCAGCTCCACCAAGCTCATCATCGTCATCGTCATCGTTCTTATCGACATTGTCGTTTTCCTCTTCATCCTCCCCATGAAGGCGGAAGAATAATTCCTCCATCTCATCTTCATCTTCCTCGTCTTCCGGATCGCCACCGGCGGCGACACGCTCCGCAATCCGCAGATTGCGGAAGGTCTCGACCAAGGGAGCCGCAGCAATACGACGAGCGATCCGGCGTTCTTTGGCTTCTCGTGCTTTGCGACGAGCGCGATACGCCGTCCGGCGTGCCTTTCGGTGCGCCAGGTTGGTTTCCGACTCCTCTTTGGTTCGGGCTATATATAGAACATGATTAGCCTGGCTCATTTTTGATTCTGGGGTCGTGGAATTTTCAGGATACTTTGGGTGGAAGGATCAACTTACGTCGACGAGTACGGCCGACAAGACCCGTGAACATCTGATGCTCACCGGCACCCACACACCCTCCGAAAGTAGCAGCTCGGCTAACTTCCTCTCCCTCTCCCTCTCTATCCACTCCACCAAACACCCCAGTACTCGGACCAGGACGGGCTCCCACGGGACCCTCCCTTGCTCTCGCCCTCTCCCGACCCTCTCTCTCCCCCTCCAATTCCTGTTTATCTCTCAACGCTATGATGGTACCATTTGTTAGCATCATATCATGAATTTAAGGCTTTCAAGCCATTTATGATACACGAGAATCGCGTCAAGACGTCTCCACGTATGAGCAATATTCTTATTTTAGTTCAATTCATGATCGAAACACAATATATAGAAGCGCTCCTCCCTCAGTGCAGGTAGTGGCCTCCTATTTACCTTCGAGCCAGCTTAGAGAATGAGATTGAAACCTACAGAGATAATCTGCATGAGCAGACGCTGCGCTTTGCACGCGAGCAATTCTCCTTTCCTCTTCTCTGGCCCTCCTTGCCATCTCCTCCTCACTTGTACGAGTTTTCTTTGGAATGAAACGTCTGTCGCGCGGCATTTTGATTGATTCAACAATGCTGAATCACTGGTACTGAGTGTTTGTAAAGGAGGTTAAATCGTATCAATGAATTCGATAGTATCAGCGTGAGGACAAGAAGCGTGAGGACAAGATGTGAAAAGTCGCGTACAGATCTTGTTTATTTACATCTCAAATTAAACGATTCGCGTAAATGGGATGAAAACTTCACCAGTATCGTCCAATCTAACGTCTATTCTAACGAAAAACCAGGTATACCTTCGGTAAACACAAGACACCCCACTTATTCTAATAGCCTTAGCTCATTACTCGCGAAGTTACTTATATCCTCCCTATGATTGAAAAAGCGCCACTAGCTGCAGAAAGGAATTCTTGAAACAACAATTGAGATTCCCAGGGATCAGGAGCCTAGCTTCGATTATCTGCCACTAAGCCGAGCTCAACGTTGACTTGTGTAGCAGTACAATTCGCCTGCATCTCTGGCACCAAAATTCAAGTCGTATGGCTAGATACCGCTATGCCGTTACAGATTTTGCGCACGAGGGATAAAACATGCAGATGCGGGAGAACAGTTTGGAACATATCAAGGTAAGAGAAACTAACCAACGCAACATCAAGATTGGGGATAGAGGTCAAAATCTCGAATGATCTATGATGGGGGGTCCGAATTCGCAAAATTTCTTCTTAGCTTGTCTAGTTTCTAGAGGGAGAAACGAACACCGATGAGTGATCAAACGGGTTCCCACAACGTGTGAACCTCTTCTCTTCAGCATGCCCGGATCTTGAATTGGATCTCTCTCAAGAATTTGACTTTCACTAACTACTTATTACTTGTGATTCCCTTCCTGACGCAAGTATCTGAGCCTTTGCTCTTATAGTAATGACACTGAATGTAGCGCGCATTTTCGATACTGTATAATCTTGGCTAGACTCTTGTGCTCGTTGACTGCCCTGGTACACGACAATGCTTGTAACTTTCCAATATTCACACAGTTCCATTACTGTGTGCACCAGGGATCATGGACAAAGAGAGTTGCTGCTTAGGTTGTAGGTTCTAGGTTCATAATATGTCGTTGGTGAAAGTGTTTGTCACCCAAGTGAGTAAGCAAGCTGTGAGTAAGCAAGTGAGGCCCTTGACTAAGCCAACCTTACACATTTCAACCTCACCTCATTACCAACTATTTCACAATCCGTACGTTCGTGCTTTGATTTGTTCGAAGACAGCTTGAAGCTACCTTTACTTCTTCATGATCCAGCAAGTGAAGATCTACGTCTCCGAAAAAACATCAATCCCTCCAGTGGATTCTGGTACTGCTTGAATGTGAGCCCTTAGGATCCATCGGAATCTCTGCATTCCTACCATTTATATTCAGACCCTGTTCAACTTGATCTGATGCTCCAGGCCATTCCATTTCTTGTCAAGTCATTTGAAATGCTGAAGAACTTTCATGGAGTGGCTAGTGTTCCTGATTGGAGCTTTGAAACTTATTTACCCTGTGTCGTTGTCTAAATCACACAAAGACATCTCGGGATGTTACCAGTGTACACATGAAGATACGATATACGTCTAAATATCTTTCATTAGCGTTGGTTTTGCAATTACACTGCCTCGTTTTCGCAACCTACATTAACAAAACATGCGGAAGTCTACCATTGCCATAGACATTTTTGGTAATTCAGTTCATGAGTAAAGCGCGACTGCATTTTCTTCTCTTCTTGCTATTTGATTTGCCAATTTTGGAGAGTGATTTTTAATGCCTGCTAGATTCAGAGGTGCAGATGAGTTACTTGAGTTTGAATCATAAATCTCGGTCAATGATGGTGTAAAAATAGTCATTTAGCCTTCTCAAATACTCATGTTCGTTTACCCGAGTACCCTTCGCTTACTGTTTGTGGTTGCATGCGGTGCCCAAGGAGCTGGCTGACCTGAGGATTAGTAGGTCCAGCCCCTACCAAGTGGGAGCCATGCACATTCGTGTCTACGAAATAAAAGTCCGTTTTCAATTCTTGACTTGGCTGTATCGACTTCACCTCATGCATCCCTATATAGAAGTTTCTTTTCGCATAGGTTTCAGACCGTGGTTCGATAAGGGCTCCATCTTTTTCCACCTAGATTTTGTACCTGCTATTATATCTTCGCACGTTGTCATGAGAGAACTTGAGGTCGGTGAGCTTCGGTCAATTATATATAGCGAAATATTCGCTTAATTTTTGATATACTTATACTCAAACATGCTAGTACTCTACAACAAACTTATAACCGCATCACGCAGGCCTAGTAGAGTTGGTAGCATGTGGTACTGGGGGGAAAACAAGTTGTCGTCTGTCATGTGGGTTTAACTCCTTCCGATGTAGCCCGGTTCCCGTCTGTCTGAGTGTTTACACAATGGCGACCCGTCCCTGTGGTAAGACTGTTCATCGGGCGCTTCTTGTATGTGGGCCGTAAAAGATAATTCAAACCTTTTTTTTTTGGATTTCTTTTATATCGCAGTTCGCGAACACCCCTTTTTTTTCGCCTCTGTCAAGCAATCACATTAAAGATATCTCTTCCCTATCACGCGAGCTTTTGCCATACTTCAGGTTGAAGCACAGGGAATATTCTACCGCAATCGGTCGGGGAGATCTGCAATCTACGAGTTCAACAAGCTAATCAGATTATATTTTAGCAGGAACAGGAAACCAAGATGTCGAAATGAAGGACATTGGCGGCTCAGCAGAGGCCACAGACAATCAGGATATGAAGATGAAACAAAGCGGGCGTCCAACACTGAGCGCAGGTAACTTTAACTCTCCTGTTCCTGAGATTACTATGTCAGCTAATAATATTTGCGTGTATAGAGCAAATATCGGATCCTCGAGAGAGCCGTCGGGCGCAAAAAATAAACAAAAACAAGAAGCGACTAGCTAGACGGGAATTTGAAAAAAGGTTCGAAAAATTAAGCATTGCGACGAAGGTGCAGAAGAAGAATGAACCAGAGGAGGAACGGAAACACAAGGGGATCGAGGAACATTTGGCGATGCTGAATATGAAGGAGGGCGAGGATCAGAATAAGGGTGGAAAGGGAAACAAAGATGGAATGGGTGGAAGTGGATGAGCTGCAGCGCAGGCTATGATGGTCTAGTGATTCTGTTAAACGTGGAAGGAATATTCTAGATATATCGACTATTCATATACTCAAACATCTAAAAACATCAAATATAAGCTTCAGCGCGACTCAAAATCATCAAAACAGACCCTCCGTACTAACCCTCTACAAAGGCGGCGCATTCGGATCCTCCAAACACTGATCTACCCTCATCAACTGCTTCCCCGTTTTCTTCGCAATGGCAATAAACTGCGGCAGATAATCCACCGTCGTCTCATACAAATAATGCATAACGACCAGATTCCCCCCTTTATCCACATCACTCTGAAAATTCACAAGTTGTTTTTCAGGCGTATCACTCAACGCCCACAACCAATCCTGCACATCCACAGACCACTCCACGAATTTCGAGCCCGGGATCAGAGCCGCGAGTCGTTGACGAATACGCGCGCCTTCGGTGCCAAAGGGCGGTCGGAAATACGTAGATGTGTGGCCTGACAGCGTGGATGATACGGCTGCGATGTCGTTGCTGAGTTCCCAGTCGATAGATGCGAGGGTGGGGAGTCCTTCCATGGGTGGATGCGTATAAGAGTGGTAAGCGACTTGGTGGCCGAGATTTAACATGTTGGAATACACGCTGGAGAGGTTGGTGGAGGCGTCGAGGAGGGCGGCGCCGACGGTGAAGAATGTTACGTGGATACCTGCTGCGGCGACAGAGGAGACGACTTTTTGTGCAAGTTGTGGATCACCGTCGTCGATGGCGAAAGCGAAGGAATTGGGGCGGGTACAGGAGAAGATTAGAGGTGCAGTGGGGAGTTTGGATGGGACGAGGAAATTTGATGGGACGGAATTGACTAGTTCAATTTTGGATATGATGGTATTGTCGGAGGTGTAGAAACCTTTTAGTGCGAAACCGACGCTGAGTTTGCGATCGATCTCGAAGTGAGAAATTGGGATGTAGAGGTCGGTCTTTGCAGAGTTCGAGTATCGTGATGCTTCTACGGAATCCCATGTAAATGGGAATGGGTTGATATTTGGATTACATGTAGGATTGTGTTGTTGAAGCGCAATGGTGAAGGCGTTACTTCCGGTAAAAGCGATGTGAAGATATCCATTATCGTTTGGAGTAAAGTCGAGGCATCCGTTCGAGATTTGAGTATACCAGGCTAGGTCAGAATTACCTTTGGTATTGATGGTCAATTTGTTACCAGATTGTTTGTAGGTTGTTGTATCATCTCCCCCATGATAGAAGCCGAGATTGTTAGAATCCGCACTGCCGAAAGTATCGATCACATAGGCCGAAGGTCCAATTGTCGCCGAAATGGTGGAAGATGGTTCAATTACCGGAACAGTGGTAGGAACAGGGTAAGCTACTCCTGTGCTTCCACAGTAGAATGAAATCGGACCAAGTGTGATCGGGTTACTGATCCCAGAAAACAGAAGTGAGATCAAATGATCCATGTCAAGACCTGGGAATTTAGAGAAAGGAATGGTATAAAACTTCTCGGTTCCGTCAAAAGTCCATCCCAGGTCCCCGGACGAGACATCGATGAGTGTAGGATTGCTCGATTCGCAAGTCTTCGAAGTTTGCATTTCAATGCCTAAGGTTGTTCCCTTTGCCGCCTTGATGGTCAACCCAATTCCACCATATATATTGGTTGCTTTCAAACAACCAAACATGGTGTACCAGTAGGAAGATCCATCTGCTAGAGATGTCAAAGTAACATGATTATTAGCCACAATGACAGAGGTAGCAGTGTCTACTCTATTTGACACCGGTGACATGGTACCATCATCGGAAGAAGGTTGCAGCATGGCATTGTAGAATAAGAACGTCAAACGAGATTGAGATGCAAAGTCATCAATCAACAAGTCTGTACAAACACTAGTTGATGTGGTCGGGACAGTAACTACTAATGTTGAACTGCTCCTAACAACGGCACTTTTCGTAGATGTCGTACTCGAAGTCGAGATCGAACTCGATGAGGCTCCAGCTCCATTTGCACAAACGAAATTTGTTTGACCTATCTCCCAAGCGTCATCGGCACTAAAAGACTCCCATAAAAGCCCCGAAATTGCATTCAAATTGGCTCCAGGGAAAGCACTTAATTGCACTGTAATAGTCTGAGTAGCTCCAGTAATTCCGGTGATAGTCGTGTAATAACTTTTGTACGTAGTCGCCGTACATGAATTCATGGTCTGCAGCTCGAGCGTGAAGGAAGAGCCTGCAGGACCTTTGATCGGAAATGTGATTGCGTTGTATTGATCTGTTGTTGCTTTCTCGCAACTGAAGGTCGTATAGAAGTAACTATTGGCCTTACTGGTGAAAGTAATTTTCTTGTTTGCGACATCAGCTTTTAAGTTGGTGGTGGTACCATCGTCTGTTCTGACTTTTAGAAGTGGTACGAAAAGCTCCAGGGAGTCACTTACCACTTGTCCATTGACCAAGAGAATTAGTATTACTAGCAAACTTTGCATAATTATCAATTAATAGATTACTTGAACAAGCAGCTCTCACAACCACAGCGTAGGAGATCACTCCCCACACTATATTACCGAATGAGAACCTCATTATGTTCACTCAACAGTTCGAACAATGAGATATCTAAGAGGAAATGAAGACCAAGAAATTGGTAGAATCTTGATAACGAAGGGACGCCGACAACGATTGAACGTGTCGAGCTGCTAATACTCTTATATAGAATGAAAAGGAAAAGCTGAAAGGTGCTACGACATGACATGAGAGAAATATGTGACTACTTAACATTGTTCCAATCCGAAATCTTAGTCAAGATAGTGGACATTCTTGGCTTGCATGCAGTATATTTGCAAGTGCGCAGAAGCCGTCGCTCGGTCGTAACTTCCCTTAGTGATCTTTATACCACCCATACACCAATTTCCATATAATAAACCAGCCCCAAAGACCCCCAAGAGATCAAAAGAAAGCAACATTCATCCCACATCCCAACACATCCCACCCCAACCAAATCAAGTAAACACATTGAGGTACGAACATCTTGGCATCTCGTATCGTAGCTCACACCCCACATTTTATATGCTGATCTTCGGGTCTTTGACGCCACACAGCATTGACGCATGAGGCTAATAATTCTCGGCTGAAAGATGCACGAATGAAAGGGGAGGGAAGGGGGTTTCGCTCGGATAGGTCGATTGAGATTCATTTTTGTTTTTTTCGTCTGAGCATTAATGTAAGCGTCATTGTACCCCTGATTCAAGATCATATCAACGTTCTAGATGTTTAGGATGTTTTATTGATTTCAACATCTTCTCATGCAATAGTTGGATTTCCAATGCTCATTTATCTTCTCATAAATCCTATGCCACTTCACTTAATCATCATCCACGTCATCTCAAAACACAGAAAATAATGGGAGAGCCAGAATGAACATTTTTGGACTTGCTCCGCTCAAAAGTTCAAAAGCCAAAATATGAAAGTATCCATTACATTGATCGTATCTAATCTACACACCGTTGCCCTGAATCTACTCGGCCAACTTCAACAACCCCTCCAAATTAATACTCTTAGGTCTCTCGATTGGCAGTCCCAACGCTCTATCCCAGATCAACTGTGCCAATGGTCCCAAACCTCTACTAACACCAAAGGTCGCGGTATAATAGAGCGTCTCATGGAAACCATAATGATGGAATAGAACACCAGAGCTAGAATCTACATTTGGATACGGATTTTTCGTTTTTCCATGTTCTTTTAATACTGCTGGGGCAATCTCAGAGTTCTTCTTTACGAGTTTGAAGACAGGGTCTTTAGCAATTTCTGGTCGAGAGGAGGCGTAATCCATGAGGGCTTCGAAACGGGGATCGGGCTTGCGAAGAACAGCGTGGCCGTAGCCGGGTACGACACGACCGGATTTGAGGGTTGTCCATAGGTAGTCGGATACATCTTTGTCGGTGAATTTCGTTCCTACGTGTTCTTGCATTTGCAAGATCCATCTAAGGACTTCTTGTGCGGCCAGACTATGAACTATTAGTGAGGGGAAGCTCAACGGAATATCATCATACATACCCATGGAGAGGTCCAGCAAGACCTTGTAGGCCAGCACTGTAACTTAAAAAGGGATCACTCAGAGCACTTCCTACCAAGTGAGTGGCATGCGCGGAAACATTTCCACCTTCATGGTCACCATGGAGAGCCAAATATAATCTCAACAAGTCTTGGAAGTTCTCGTTCTCCTTGCCTCCTTTACCGAGCATGGCTGCGAAATTGTATGACCAATCTTGTTCCAGATCAACCTCTGCTGGGAAGGCTCCACCACCCCTGTATGAATTTTGATAGATTTTGGCAGCAATAACAGGAAGTTTTGCCAAAAGGGAGATGCTATCATCAAAGGTCGGCTCCCAATAATCCGCCTTGTTAACACCCTTTTCATATGCTTTGGCGAATTTTGATGTATGGGAGAGTGCTGAAACGGCAATGGCGAATTGAGTCATTGGGTGTAAATCTTTTGGAAAGTTATCGAGCATCTTGTTAACAAAGTCGGGCAGAGCTGATTGCTCTGCCAGTTCCTTGGAAAATTGTCTGACTTGGGAGGTGGAAGGGACCTGGCCGGTCAAAAGTAGCCAGAACATAGCTTCTGGGAGCATCTCTGTACCACTTGTTCCCTTCGGAAGCTCATTTTGACATTCCTTGATAGTTCTGCCATGGAATCTAATGCCCTCATTGGCATCTAAGACGGATCCTTCCCATACCATAGCTTTCAATCCTCTGCCATTGTGTTAATATCTACACATTTATCATGCCATTGAAGTTCTGATCGTACCTCATTCCGCCAATTGTGTTCTCGATTTTAACCTCCCCAATGACCTTGTCCCCTTTTGCCTTGACCTTCTTCAACAGCTCCCGCTTCGCTGGAATGCACTCCCTGAAGGTAGTCTTGAGATCTGGTTCGGATGATATGGCATAGTTTCGATGAGCTGGGACAGCTAAAGTACGAACAACGACAGGCTGCAACGATATCAGCATTGGCATAACACAGTGAGATGAACAAGACTTCATACTCGCAGAGCTCTGAATGCCTGCGAGGCGGTTCTGGCGTTCATGGACATATTGTTTGATGTAATTGAGTTCAGGAGCTCGGATGGGGTATTCGCGGGGCAAATTCGCGGGGTAAACTCAATTAGAGTACTGAAGGTTACTTTACTTGAAGGAAGGTCAGTAGTGAAGTGAAGCAAGACGAAGAAGGAATGTATAACTCACATTATAATTATAATCTTTTAAGGTGAAATGTAATTGGAATTTCGAGCAGTATCAGTATCATCAAGAATTAAAGGAAATACCTATACTTGTATGGGAAGAAAATGTTGTGAATGCATTCCCATCGGTAACTCAAAGTTTATGCCGAGGATAAACGGAACAGTAACAATTGACCAATCATATCACGAAAGATGAGATTGATAAAAGTATGGGGGGTGGCTTAATCACAGATTCAAAGCCTGGCCTGCTCTAGGCTAACTACAGTGAGAGTGAATTTATATTCATGGACTATGGCCACACCAGATGATCATTAATGAACAACCGAACAAAACCGAAGATGTTGGTTGACTTCACCCCCCCCGATGACGGGCATGACGTGGAATCTCTTGCTTTGATGAACAACAATAACACAGGTAGGCGCATGTATAAGTAAAAATTCTGATATTCTTTTTCACCTCATATACGCCTTATCAAAATGTTTCGCAGAATTGCTTATGTAGCACCTCGTAGAGCTTTGACTACCAGAGCTTCAATCATTACCACTCGGCATCTATCTGCCTTAAGTTGTAGGATGTCTGTCTTGAAAGCTCTTAATGACCCAATATCGAGACCTCTAGCATCTGATTCATTTCAGCTTGTACCAGAATCGCAGAAAGCCGGCGCGGCCGAGGACCAATTATACGAACAACAGATTAAGGAAGTGGAAACATGGTGGAACAGCCTAAGATTTGAAGGAATTAAGAGACCATACTCTGCGGCAGATGTTGTATCGAAGCGCGGAAGCCAGCAGCAATCATATCCAAGTTCTGTTATGGCCAGAAAGTTATTTAACTTATTAAAAGAGAGGGAGGCAGAGGGGAAGCCGATACACACAAGTAAGATCCACCATCAGCCTTGATGTCTCAACGACCGAATCTAATAGATTCATAGTGGGTGCCATTGATCCTGTACAAATGACCCAACAAGCTGCAAATCAGGAAGTCCTGTATATTTCTGGCTGGGCATGTTCCTCTGTTCTTACAACCACAAACGAAGTATCCCCGGATCTTGGTGACTATCCTTACAATACTGTACCCAATCAAGTCCAACGGCTCGCAAAGGCGCAATCGATGCACGATCGAAAACAATGGGATGCGAGAAGAAATATGAGTAAAGAAGAGCGGGCAAAAACACCATACACGGATTATTTAAGGCCGATTATCGCAGATGGAGACACTGGACACGGCGGGCTCTCTGCTGTATTGAAGCTTGCGAAACTGTTTGCAGAGAATGGGGCTGCCGCTGTGCACTTTGAAGATCAAATGCACGGTGGGAAAAAATGCGGACATCTTGCTGGCAAGGTTCTAGTGCCCGTTGGTGAACACATCAATCGTTTAGTGGCTGCCAGATTTCAATGGGATGTTATGGGCTCAGAAAATTTGGTCATCGCACGAACGGACTCCGAGAGTGGCAGACTTCTTAGCAGTGCGATTGATGTTCGGGATCATGAATTTATTAAAGGCGTTACAGAAGACGGCATCGAATCTTTAGCGGAGACCTTACAGGCCATGGAATCATCTGGAGCAACAGGCGCTGAAATTGATACATTTGAAGCTGAGTGGGTCAAGAAAACAGAACTCGTGACATGTGATGAAGCCGTTATCAAGCAATTGAAAGAACAAGGTGTGGCGCAATCGACTATCAATGAGTACCTTGAGGCCACTAGGAAAGATCGAAATATGTCAATCACGAGACGCAAGCAGCTTGCTTCAACATACAGCAATAAACCAATTATATTCAATATCGACATACCTCGGACACGGGAAGGCTTTTACCATTACAAAGCTGGTATGGAAGCTGCCACCAAACGAGCGATTCAATATGCACCATACGCTGACCTCCTGTGGGTTGAAACCGGAGATCCAAACGTCAAGAACGCAGCACAATTTTCAGGGGAAATTCGTGCCAAATACCCGGGTAAGGGACTCGTCTACAACCTTTCTCCTTCCTTTAACTGGATGGGCCAAGGTTTCACCGATGAAACTCTGAAATCTTTCATTTGGGATATTGCGAAGCATGGATTCGTTTTACAACTGATCTCACTTGCCGGGCTTCATTCTACTGCGACAATTACGAATGAATTATCAAAAGCGTTTAAGGATGAGGGTATGCTGGCATACGTTAATTTAATCCAGAGGAGAGAAAAAGAACTCGGGGTGGATGTTTTGACACATCAGAAGTGGAGCGGTGCGTCGTATATTGATGGGATACTGGGCGCTATTCAGAGCGGTAGTAGTAGTAGTAAGAGTATGGGGGATGGGAATACTGAAGGTCAATTTTGAGGTTTGTAGAAAATAGATATACCTGATGGGAAGATTTCGGGTTAATTCTACCCATTGAAGTGTCCTTCTACCATTGATTTCCGAGCCATATATTGTGAATCTCAACATCAATATGTTCAATTGTGATACTTGTAGTATAATATATTAGTCCAAGTGGATATATAGTTTGAACAAGTCGAAATCTTCGAGCACTCTATTAATTACTCGAGTACATGACATGAGATAAATCCAATGCTCAAAAATTGTTCATTATTCATTATTCATTATTGTATACCGGAAGCTACTCGTAGAAAGACTCGGCTTTTAGGACTCAGGAGATTTTAGATAATGATACTTGTAGTTTGTGTTCAGTTTATTTGTTTATGATTATGATTATATTTATGATTATTTTGTTTGAGTGTATCATGTCGAATTTACGAGTAATTGGATCATGACTCTAGAACTACACTATGGGCCTATTGCAGGCAGTTTAACATGTTAGTGTGAGTGAGTGGGGTGTTGGATGTTGGGGGGTGGGGGGTGTTGATGGTAGTGTGGTGTTGAAAGTAGTATTGAAGTAAAGTATAATTACTCAGTGGTAAGCTATGAGAAGGAAGTGGTTAGAGCTTGGGATTAACGGCCAAATACAGGTAGGTATGTACGGGAAAATCCGTTGAAGCGCTTCAATCCTGAAAAGTCCCAGAATACCAAAATACAAGCTTCAATGTGTGACTAGACTAATTAACCAAATATGATTTTTTTAGTCGTATATAGCTAGCGGTTAATGTTATTATTGTATTCGACTAATAACCTCGAGGAAATTTGAAGGGGGGATGGGAATCTACTGGTTATGTACCGGTACCTGTCTGTCGTTAGAAATGCGTTGGGCATGGTATTACTGGACCTACCTTGGCATTTTCCTGTTCGTTGATTACACGGCGGAATATCGTATCGGAGCCGTCTACTTGCCAGTATTGTATTCAGTCATAGTATTGCCAGAATAGTTACACTGTTCGAGTACGATTGGTTTGGTCTTGCCTGATTTAGATGAAACGATTGAGAAAATAACCTATCTGTTACTGATATCTTAACCTCCATGTCTCAAATTCTCAATCTTAGAGCCCCTAATCTTTGTCCTTGGAGTATCCTCGTAAGACTCAAGTCTGTGTTATGATCGATCCTTGTTATGGGTTTTGGGTTTTGGGTTGTGGATCTATAATCCCCTCACACTAACTTAGTACTCATGTAGATAGGATAGGTCAAACTATTACTATTCCAAATGTTTATGCCCGTGGTATCGTGGTTAAAATTAATCAAGCAAGATTTTTCCACTCCCATCCCATCTCGTTTCTCAATTCCTCTGTACATACATAAATTGCACCGTCTTTCTTCGCATTTTTATCCCGACCATACCATGACTAAAAGCATGAGTCTGACTCAAGAGTTGGAAACTTCCAAGGGGAGATCTATACACTCCCCCCTCCCCCCTAAAGTCCTATTCTGGACAGCCCATCCTCCCCATCACTTGCAGCCGAAGCTTTCCTCCTGCGATTCCTATCTGATTCACTTGAAGTCAAGTCGGGTAGGAATGACTCGCTTTGCGGGAGCATGTTTACAGTATATAGGCTGATCCGGACAAACACCGCTGAAGGCTCTTCGAAAGAGTAATAATAAGGTGTTCACGATACTCTGCTAAAGTCGGGAAAATAGCGGTAAACGAATTTCGCGAGGGAGGACATGCATGAATATATTCAGACGCACATCTCAATCTCAACAAAACTATATGGAGAGAAAAGGCAGTAGAGACTTCATCGATCGAATAGCAGACAAGTTGAAACTTACGCGGAGATTATAAGGGCATGGCAAAATAGGAAGTATCTCTTTGAGTTTTATTCAAGAGAGTTTTGTAGTAGATTAGTGATATGTAAGTGCTTTTCTTCGATACAAGAGACTTTAGCATCGTTTAGATCAATTTAGTTGAGCGAATTTAGGGGATTTTAGGCCTCCGGGGCAGTGTGTCCAATAGTCCGGACTGTAGGACATACTAGGTTTTTTCAGATGGCTAGTCAAGCTAGCAGTCCAATATAAAAGCAGATTACCTGATGTATTGATATTTTGAAGCTAGATTGATTGTACTGCGGTCTAAGCGACCTACCGGTAAACTAGTCCTGTAGTCATTGTATCACCATACAGAATGAAGGTTTGATGATATGAATATAGATAATTAGAATTTTGAGAACATATTTATATCAACTAGTTCAAAAGTCTAAATATTTGTTTACACTTTTACATTTTAGAGTAGCTAAATAATCATTTTTATTTCAAATTTACTGTAGTACTCTATCTAATCTAATTTAATCATAGACCAGCTATCTAGACTGCCATACGGACGAAAGACTGCAAGACTATTGGACACACAGGAACTTTAGGGGCGGAAATAGAGTAGCACATGTCAGAATCACCCAAACTCCGTGACAAAACCAACATAACTCCCATATTTCTCCTGGTCGACAACTTCAGTCGTGCAATACCGGCTATTGGGATTATAGATGCATAGATATTGAGAATAAACCTCGCCACAGGGATGGGAAGGGAAATTTTCGTGGACTCCAGTTCACGGGGATCTTGTCACATGGCAATCCATAACTCTCCGCATGTGGCACCAGTATTATTATCTGTCCTACCGCACACGCGAGAAATAGCACCATGTTTACACCTATCCCATTGCATATATCGAATTGGAGCCACTAGTTATGGTAGGCCTAAGTAGTTGCAAATAGAAGAGAAATAATATGAGCTTAGCAGCCGCGAGTATAAATCTCGAAAGCCAGTTTCAGACGAATACTTTCTGACATACGACGAGCTTACTAGTATTGCAATATTTATGTATGAATATAAACATCGTTATATACTAGACAGGTCCCAAGCTTGAGCTGGCTGGCTAGCGAAGATGTTTGATGTTTGAGGGGATCGAAAAACGCGTTGGTACTTACCCATGCGAACCAAAGGCTGATGGATTGCAGAACTGATAAATCCCAGCTATGAAGACCAAAGTTTCCTATCTTTATGCCTGCTGATTTGGGGTATCTTTCATACTCACAACTCCGTTGATGTAGTGTACAAATGTGCAGAACCGAATGAACCATGTTCATCACTAGCAAGTGTATTTTCCCTCAGAGATTTTCTGAAGTTTAAAGTAATAAAATTTCACGTACAGGGGCAGAAATGCAAGTTGCTACATAATCTAACAGTCAGCTCAAGCTCATAGTCTAAACAGAAAGCGGGACTAGGATTGCCATTGTCTCACGTGAGTTGGCGTATGATTCGAAGCTTGGTAGTCATCGGATCCCTACGGATAGTGCAACAAATGGCAGTAGTATGCCACCGGCGATGATAAAACTTTGCTCCAAGTGAGGGAGGAGTCACAAAGTTAGATGTAATACCTGCTCGATAGGGGTCTGAGCTAGAATAGAATTTGGAATTTCATCTGTCGTTCTGTCAAGTGACATGACTCGTATAAAATCCTTGGGTATTGCAATGACTTTGATGATGGGCTGCTTGTAGATTGTCAGCGAGGAATGAAACCTATGTGTTATTAGTATCTATTGTGTGACAAGTACCGGCATATATTTACTGAAGGAACACTTCGAACCGTGTGTGCATCCCTCTCCTTTAAAGAATTATCGTCGAGAAATCGAGCGGTGCAGCGATCTTCAATCATAGAGCCTCAATACATGCAACTACCATCCACTGTGATAGTGCAATGCCGTACTGCATAGGAACCAGATTATGAGAAGTGGCATGGAGGGGATCCAGGACGATCGTATACCGGTATAATTAAGGGTGGGGCGTGGTGACTTATCCTCTAGAGTGTGCTTGTCTTCTAGCAAGGTGGCCCGTGCAGAAATCTCAATCGACCAGCTTTCGAATTTCACTATCATGAAAAGTTGTAGTACAAGATGGTCAGGATGTCTAATCTGAGTTTCTATCAGGCTACTTAGAAATTTCTGTGATATTTCTTATCGTTAGTTTTGTACAATTTGTTGAAGAAGTTGATATCTTTGGGGCTGGTCGCTTAGTCGATTTTAGCGTACAAGACACTTCTGTTAGGTGTTAGATTCCAACATTAGAACTAAGTACCTGCATGTGCTAGTCAGCGGTACAGAAACCTTCTATGGAAAGTTCCCATCTGCCCCAGAATATATCCACATAGGATTGATTGGATGCCCATATTTCTACAATCCTCCATCTCTAGATGCTCACTTACTTTGTATCTGAACTTGTCGACCATTAAACATACACGAAACCAGGAATGCCTCAAATTTTGTCAGACAGTATTTCGTCTACAGATTTTGATGATTTGGAAGCTAGGAGGCTCGAAATCCAGAGATTTCTCAAAGCAAACGTCGCGTCCGAAGTCAGGAACGGGAGGATACTGAATGGAAGATTCCTCTATTACAATGGTATATTCATACGTGATTGTACCGAGTTGTACCCCTTTCAAATCAGCTAACGAGTGGCTATTAAGGTTGGAAATCCATGAATTTACAATCGGCATTCAAATCGTCTATCTTTGCAGTCATGGCCCAAATATTTTTCGGAGAGATGGGTAAGTCCGCATACTATATAAGATTTATTTCTCCAGCATTGATTTGGCCCTATATGTTACTGACTTTTGGTACCTTTCCAAAGCTACTGAGCCAGAATTTGCCGCGGCGTTATCTCGATATCCTCGAGATCTAGGGCTCTCCGCGTCTACGAAACAATACGCTCCTCGTGTCATAGCTCCGTGAGTTTTTAGCATTTACGATTTCATAATCGACGGAGCTAATGTTGAGACTGTAGAATCATTGAATTCATAATGACGAGGAATGAAAGCGCAAAGCAAACTTTAGCTCGACGGTTGACGCTTGTAATAGATCAATCGAAGACAACGAAAGTGGTAAGCACTGTCACCATGTAATAGAGTCGAGTAAGTCACTGACAAAAGTCATAGCATGGCGTCCTTCAAAGTTTGATCACATCTGCAAGATCGAAAGCAGACGTATCATGCCCATCAATGGCGCTCGCTGAAACCATTCTCAATTTATGGTTGATTGCGTCTCATCAATCATTACTCGTGAGCGGGATTGTTTCCTTATTATGGGATATTTGACTGATAACCAGCGGCAGGTACTTGTTTACACTGTCTTCCGAGCCTGTACTCGAATACTGGATGGCGAAAAAATGAGGAGAGAAATCGGAGACCAAGACCAGCGTACCTGCGATAGCTTAAATAGTCTACCTTTGCTGCACAAATTTATGATGCAAGCGATCGAAGACAACTGTGAGTTATAAAGCACATGAAAAGAAAGGGTCCATGCTAAAAATTTCTGCAAGCTTTCATCAAAGGCAGCATATCGGCAGACTTGTTGCCAGAATCACAAGGCGAGTCCAAAAGTGTGATGTCTTCATCACTGACCGACACCGACTTCAAAGCGTGAGTTTTACACTCATCTTGAATTTAAATAAATCTAACATATAACAACAGTGCGGCGAAAACGAGCAGGCCTCTTGTGTTTCTCGCTGCCAAGATAACAGTTTCTCATTTCTTGACTAATTTCAACGCCCGAATTGCAGAAGAGACATCGTTACATCTGAAAGATAGTGTGGGTAAAAGCCTGCAGGCATCGGAGATCAGGATTCTTGTTCGTGATAGACACTATATTGAGGAAAATTACTTGTAGTTATCATACATAGCACATAGTGGCAGTTGAACACGGTATTATTTTGCGACTGATATGAGAACTAATTCTTCCAAATTGTCTAAATTATTTTTAGACAACCCAGTTCGGATGTGGAGATGGGGTGGCGCGGATGGTAGCCGGCCGCCGTGGTTATCAATGCATGATTATAGTGGGACTACTGTAATCGTTGTAGAGGGCTTAGCCCGATTCGCTCCTTAACCTCCTAGTTAGTAAAAGAAATCGTATGTTCTGAAATACGATTTCTATCTCGTTAAGAAAAACCTGATCTGCATCGCAATCAGGGGTACCTCAGTCAACTTCACATTAGACAGTTGCTCAACTGGATGGGTCCAATTAATTTAGTTGGGGACCAACAGTTGGCTAATAGAACTATTCTCAATGAATATCGAAACCCTGAAAATTTATAAAAGTTCTCGGCAAATCATGCAAGTCGTTGGCGAACGGATCCATTGCCGAGGGGTAATGCTATCATGTCTCAAAACAGGGGTAAGCGCCGATCTCATTTCTGAGGTTTACCAACATGTTTGGTACCCACACCATTACCTGCCATAAATTGACTTGTCTTTTCTGAAAACTCCCCCAACCTGGTCCACAATTACTTAAGAGTTGCTTTCCTCGCTCAAACCAACACAGAACCAACTGAAAATGCAGTCCGCCATGCAGGAGCAACATCTGGGTAATGTTCTTGTAGTTGGAGGATGCGGATTTATGGGCCACCATCTCGTGAAAGCCCTCCTCAAAGAGGCTATGATTGGTCAAGTCTCCGTCTTCAGCAGGAATCCAAGAGAGAATAGACATCCAGGTGTTTCATACCATACGGGGGATATCTCATCATTCCAGCAAGTTAGCAGCCTTCTTGAAGAGACCATGCCTCGGGTTATCTTTCATGTTGCGTCTCCGGATCCATATGTCGATCCTCCCAACCACCTTCTCTACCGAAGAGTGAACGTCGATGGCACTGCCAACCTTCTCGCATGTGCCGCAGTTGCGCCTTCCGTTGTTGCTTTAGTGTATACCTCATCTTTGACAGTGTATGGATACGACGACCGTGGGGAAATCTTGAACGCTGATGAGACCCACCATATTCTCAACGGCCCCGTCACCAAAGAAGATCCTTACCCGGCCAGTAAAGCTTTGGCCGATGCCCAAGTTCTTGTCGCAAACAACCCATCCTTTAGCCGGTGCAATTTTGAAGGGTGCTCACATCCACACTTACGCACCGCATGCGTCAGAATTCCCGGTATCTACGGGGAGGGCGATGAGAACATGACAATGCTAGGGCTTCAATTGGCGCGATATGGACTATCTTCTGTGCAGCTTGGTAACAACACCACTTTATTCGATCCAATATATGTTGGAAATGCTGTGTTTGGTCATATGTTAGCAGCAAAAGCTCTTTTGACTGAGCTCCGAATGGACATTGATAATTCTAGAAAAGGAATCAATCCAGTGGTGGAGCAGTCTGGAGACCAAATCTGCGGCGAGGCTTTCAACATCACAGATGATTTACCCTCTCCTTTTTGGTTTTATATGCGCAAGTTCTATGCAGCAGCGGGGTATGAGCCAGGCCCTCGGAATATATGGATTGTCCCCACTTCGCTTGTCTTCTTCATTGCATTGGTCACGGAGTACTTCTTTTGGATTGTGTTTCGAGGCAAGAGAAGACCTCAAATTCTGATTCGTTCGAAACTGGAACATCTTTGCATGAACAGAACTTACAACGTCAATAAAGCAAAGAAAAGGCTGGGATGGTATGCAATTGTCCCTATTGATGCCGCTATTGAGAGTAGTGTGAAATGGGGCCTCGACAGATTGACGGCGGAAAAGAGGAGGTAGGGAAAACCGCCGATCGATATGATCACCGGTGATAACGATAGAGCCTGCTCTGCCTTATATTGTGGTGCAGAATGATGCACGGGACGTAAGAATGAAAACCTTAATCTGGCACTGCATATTTTGCGCGGTAAAATCTGAAGATGATGTCTGTCTACCTAGTGTATGCAACTTCATCCCAAATGCCACTCTGATTCTTCTGAAGTGTGATACACGCAATAATGTAGAATGCCACGGAAGAAGAAAAATTCATTTCTATTCTTAGTTAGATCTGCCATTGATGACTTGAGTGTATTTATGACTGCTTGGTGAAATATTATATAGACAGCATGGCGTCCCATTTGGATGTTAAAGAAGATGCTGCCTCTTCTACACGGAAATTTGTCTTTCATTCTCAGCCATACCATCCTCTTTGAAAGTCTTCATCTCTAACAATGCTATCCGAAGTCTTGCAGCAATGGCTACACAAGATATCCAATGGACTCGAACCCTATCGAGAATCCAATGTTGTCAATGTGTCTCTCTTTTTGTTTGGCGCATATGTAGCTTGGAGTGTTTGGACATTCACTATATTGCCAAAACTTCAACCTGATCGACCTAGAGTCTTGCCATATTGGATCCCGTGTAGGTCATTATTCTCTCGGCTGACAAATCGTGTAAATTGCTAATCTGAATTGCGGAGGATAGTTCTAGGTATATACGTCACATGACTTTCATTGATGAGGCAGCTCCTAGATCTGAGCTAATAACTGCGTAATAGGCCATGCCATTTCTTTCTTCAATGATGCAGATGGAATGTTTTCTTATGGGAGGTAAGCTTCGATATCTCCTTTTATTCAACTGACAGGAAGACATGATGTTATACATGTTAAGATCATGTAGAATACCCCTATCTCGTTCTCTTCTATCGTGATGAAACAAATTAGTCTAAGATATATGCAGAAACTACTTCAAGAACACGCGCGAGCCATTCGCCATTATTGCAGCAGGCGAGACCCTCTATATTATTACTTGCGTTTCTGCTGTATCGGAAGTTTACAGAAACATCGAACAATTGACTTTCGATGACTACATCACAGACATGATGATATCCTTCGGTGCCTCATCCAAAGCTATCAAAACGATGTGGAATCCTCCATCCGCCACCCTCAAAAGACCGGAAGGGGCAGGCCCCGGTAAGCAGGCACTTGCGCATGTCGCAGAAACCCTCATACGTCAGCAACTCCAACCAGGCAAGAACCTTGATAGACTTCAAGACATTTTCTTAAACAGTGTTCATAGATCTATGACCTGGGAGCATATGGCTTCGAAGGCGGTCTTGTCCTCACAGCAGAATATGAGGACAGTGTCACTTCTTGAGTGGACAAGAGAGGCATTACTCGAAGGCGCCACGGAGGCTTTCTTTGGCCCTACACTTTTGGAAATCGAGCCGAAGCTTTTTGAGAGTTTCTTTACCTTCGACGACCTAAGCTGGAAACTTACATATCGAATCCCCTCCCCTTGGTCTAATGATATGAAAGCAGCTAAAGCAACCGCTCAGAACGCCTTGACCAGGTATTTTCAGATGCCAAAGAAGCAGCGCCCTGGTGCTTGCTGGCTAGTTGAAACTCTTGAGACTGAGATGAGAGCGGTAGATATCGAACCGGTTGATATTGCAGCTTATCTCATGATGATTTATTGGGTGTAAGTATTTTATTTTTCAGTGCCCCCACTATCTTCGTTTGTTTTATAGTCCGGAATTGCTAATTGATACCCCGTTTTGTTCTCCAGAATCAACGCAAACGCCTGGAAAGTTTCCTTTTGGATGCTTGCTTACCTCTTACATAACCCCCATCTTCTTACCACCATCCGTGACGAAATTTCTCCGATTCTAACCGCTATACAATCGCCGAATGAACTTGCGTCGTCCTTCAACTCCACCCAGACTCCTAGGTTCCTCGCCCTGTACCACGAAGTCCTTCGTCTCGTCACGTCTTCCGTCTCCGTCCGCAACATCGCTACCCCTGCATATGTTGGCGGTAAACAGCTGCAGCCAGGTGGACGGGTAATAATTCCCTACCGTCAACTTCTGCTAAATGATGAAGTGTTCGGCGGCGATGCGGAAGCTTTTAACCCCGAACGCTTCCTCCGCGACGGATCACTGAGTAACAATCCAAGTTATAGACCTTATGGTGGAGGAACCACATATTGTCCAGGGAGATTTCTCGCAAAAGCTGAGGTTTTAACATGTGTGGCAATCGCAACATGCAAATATGATATGGAGATCTCTCATGGATCTAGAATCTTTCCTCGTTTGGAAGTTAAGAAACCTTGTTTGGGCATAATGGGGCCAGTGGAAGGTGACGACGTTGTGGTCAATATTCGTCGTATGGCTCAATAGTATTGAAACATTTGCGGCCTTGAGCTATAAATTGCTAAGTAAAAGAGAATGCCATCTAAGAGCAAAGTTCTGATTCGTGTGATTTTTTCGTATTTTTTCATCACGATTCCATGTATTGTCCCTAATATTCAAAGCATTAGCCATCTAAGGCGAGAGGAGAGAGATGAGAGGAACCAGAGTGAAGCCTTCAGATCACACCCAAACACAGAATTTAGAATGCAGGGAATACAATTAAGACGTCAACGAGAAGGCAAAATATCCCTTGGTAATCAGCACATTGCCGAAACCTTGTTTTCTTTTCTTTTTATGCCACATCACCCATAAATCTCTACCCATACTATCAATGCCACCCAGATGCAAGCTTAAATCCGCCCGGAGCCCCGCTTTGGAATAAGCCTTTGGGATCATACTTCCTGCTAACAGCTAATAGATTCTCCCGACCTTCTGCTCCGTAAGACGCCAAAGGATTTTGCCATTCAGCTGTATAGTTCAAATATTTGTACGATTAAAAGACGCCGGCTGTCTTTGCCGTCTCCTCAATTGCTTCTATCAATGTTTTAGTTACCGAATTAACTAATGTATCGTCTGATTCATCAGTCCAGGTAACAGAAAAGAGGCACAGCACAAAGTTTCCTGCATCGCTGGGTAAATCAAATGAATTCGTATTTCCTGCGACTGTAACTGGAAGTCGTTGAAAGATAAGTGTATAACCTATCGAAGACACGTTCTGGACCAATGGAGTAGTGGCATTCCATATATTGTAAACGGAAGTGAGTACTGTGAGTGTAGGTCTGAAAGTTGTTGTTACATAGATTCCACTGTTGGTAATTTAGTTAATGGACATCTCAACTGTTGCAGTTTTGTATACGACGAGGGAAGGGGGAACGGCCAGGCTTGCGTTACAGGAAATAGCACATACCGAGACTCTTGCGCTTGAGACGCAGCTTCTTCATCTACGAAATCTAAATGATTCGAAATACGCAAAGTACTTTGAAGTTGACCGCTGATTTTCAAAAACGGTTGAAGAGCTACAGGATCAGCAATCGGTAAAGTATATTCCATACCCATCGAAACTAATTGAATTCCTAGCGTTGGCTCGTAGGCAAAAGCTTGAATTACCGCGGCGTGGGGATCAAATTTTGCCGGGTCCATGAAGTCATTGAAAGTTTGCAGTTGCTGGGGAATGGTGGATTCATTGTAAAAAATAAATCCACCGAGAAAATCCTGTTGCTTGTAGATCTTCAAGTCGAACCTAGTTACGACACCAAAATTATTGGAGCCTCATTTCATAGCCTGGGAAAGATCTGTGTTATGAAAGGCGGAAGCGTAGACAATTGAGCCATTTGCGACGACAATCTCCATGCCTTCTATATTGTCACAGGCCCATCCATATTGTGATGAGAAGAATGATATTCCGCCTGAAATTTGTCAATTATTGCTCTTGAACATGACGAGCTTCTGGTGATTCAAAATGTTAAAAAGCTGCCTACCTCCAGTCAACAATCCGCCAACACCTATTCCAGCTACACGCTCTCCAACAGCTGTAAGATTCCTGGGATCCAGTTTCTCATATATGTTATTCCAAATAGAGCCCGCGCCAACTGAAATGACTTCATAATCCTTGCTAACTGCAGTCGAGTTTAGCAAAGTCAAATCTATAGTAACGCCGCCGTTATCATTTGCTGCACCGGCAAAGGGGGTGTGACCACCACTGCGAATGGCAAACAAAGATGCCTCTGGGTCCGTGGAGTGGATTTTTGCCAAAGCAGCAACGATGATTGACACATCTTGAGAACACGTTGGCTTGACTATACAGGCTGGAGAGAGACGTTCCTGCATCCAGAAGTACGAAAGGATCGAATTTGTGTAGGTAGTGCTCAGCGGATATGATACTTTATTTGGAAGTAGTCGCGACAAGGTAGAACATTGGATAGTCGTAGAAGAATTTGTACCAGTGGTGATCGCGTGTACTAACTTTTGGATGGAACACGTGAGCAAGAACAATACAAAACGAAACAACAATAGCACTAATTTTGACATCTTGCCAATCGTGTAAGAACAGTAGTCAAGCCGCTTAGATAATTAAAGATTTTGCAGAGGTAATAATGGAAGAAAAAAGACAGATAATGATGGTATTTGAGTGAACGAACATCTCAGGGGTCAAAGCAATATGCATAGACGCATTACAACATACCAAGCAAGGTCGTCTAGATCAAGCATGTGGGTAAATAGAATTCTTCCATTCTGTTGGTACAGGCAAGCGATTTCGGGTGTACCTGATGCTTGTATGCATGTATATGAATTAGACTATTTATTTGTCTATACTCATGCCGCCAGAAAGTCCGCAACTCGGGAGACTAAGTGAGCCACTAATAGAACCAATATCAAATACCCCATATAAAAGATTTGCCTCCCTTTTTTCACTTAAAGAATCTTGGAGTAGCGAAATCGTCAATTTCTGATATTGACAAAGTGGAATCTACGATATTTATGAATATTATTGGTTGAATAGCCCCCCTTTTAGTGTACGCAGGAGTGCCCGAGTTGCGGATTTTTGGCGGCATGAGTAGATGCGATCACGCGTGGAAATTGTTGGTGGCAGGGCTCAGGCATATTTTAACCAAGACTTGTAGGAGAACTCCATCAAAAAATCTTGGGGACAGAGAACAACAAACTGATAATTGGAGCTTTCGAAAGCTTTGATACTTCAGTTTGACGGTTTTTATGAAGCTTTTAGAGTGTGAACTCCCACGAGTCCCCAAGGAAGTCTGGTCTTGGCACAACTTACACCAAGACTTTATTCTTCGGCGGGTTGACGACCAACGATAAATTACTCTCGTCCACGCCTGGATGGAACCATTTGCCACCTACGGGCTTAAACTCAAAACGCAAAGCTAGCATGGAACACAACGCCAAAATTTCATTCATGGCATAAAACCTTCCGGAGCACAAATTAACACCACCACCAAAGCCACGGAATGCGCCTGGTTTACCATTTGATCTTATGAATCGATCGGCTTGAAATGCGTTGACATAAGGCCCCCATGCCTCTTCAGAAAAATCTTAGGACCGATTTGGCATGAAGACAAAGGAATCCTTCTTGAGTAGATATTGATTATCGAGGATGGTGTCTTCTAGTACGGTACGAGTTCCTGTTCCATAATTATAGTGTCGCAAAACTTCATGTAGAACAGACCTCATAATAGGAATATCCCTGATCTGAGCGATGTTGATTTTGCGGGTGATTTTGCCGTTGTTCTGTTCTACTGTGACTAATGACAGTACAGCAGCTCGCACTTCTTCTAAGACTTTCTCGTCGGAAAGGACATGATAAATTGTCCAAAAGGCAGTAGGTGTTGTATTGGCGAGTATAGCGTGTCCGTTGCAAGTATCGAGGCGCGATTTGTCATTTATCGAAAGTCCATGCGCATCAGATACTTCCGAACTAGCTTGGACCATATGAAACGCCGTGGCAGGCCCGTCTTCTGCGTAGAATTTCTCAAATCCAGCAACAATATTTTCACGAGCCTTGTATGCCTTTGCACAGGTAAAGCGGGGTAAAGGGAAGGATATAATTCCAACTGCATTGTCTTCGAAATCCCTAAGGACACATTAAATCAGCATTTTAACAAAAACAAAAGAGGTAGAATAGTACACGAATGCTTTTGAAAGAGCGGGATCTTTCAATGGTTTTTGGGTCCGTAAATACTCCCAGTTATGGAAGCCATGTCTATTTCGGTAATCCATTGACCGAGTTCAATCTCTGGGACACATTGCGCCTCCAGTTTGTCGATTAAAGATGCAAGTCTTTGGACGCCTTTTCATGTGATGCTCTGAAGCTGCTCTCCTGGTTTCAATATCTTGTGGAGGTTGGTGATTCCCTCCATGAAGAGGCTCGGCCGTCCGGCGTCTTCCTCTACATTTATATTTCGTGTGAGAGCCCTCGCTGGATGTCCGCGCAAGCCCGCTATCCCGACAGTAAATGTAGCTTCGACATACCAAAACGATAGCTTCTTTGGTGTCTTTTGAATAGCAAGAATGAGCGAAGGTGAATTGATCACATAGACTCGCCTACCTGGCATACCAGGAATGGCTAGCTCATATATTGGTAAATTATACTTTTTACTGCCATTATCAAGCAATTAGTCAAACAATACAACAACGATAGTGTAGGTTGATAGTGCCGAAGTAAATGAATAGAGGAGCAAACCTGAGAGTAACATATTATTCGTATTTCCTTCGAAGAAGTCCGATTGCATGTCCAATGATTGGTATCTTTGGCGAGATGTATGGAGGTTCATTTTCAGCGCGCTTGACTCCAGTCACGTGACTTAAGAAATAGACGAAGCTTAAGATCATCAATGAAGTGAGTGCAAGATTCATCTTGATGGCGTCCATCTTTGCCATCAACTTTTACTACGATCGAACGCAGATGATGATTGATTATTGACCCGGAAAGTTTGTTATTCTAGATCGGTTCTCGCTTCTATCCGATATAATGTACTGCAAAGATGCGGCGTAGTTCCCGCCGAGCCACTGAATTGCTGATTGTGGCGTGGCATTCTAAAGTTGAAAGTTACTTAGTTGTGATCTGATGCTCCGAGTTCCTGCGAGCTTTACAGTACCCCAAGACTTGCAGAGATTTTGCATGGCACCCAAGATACTAATCCATGTACTGTAACCTTACGGGGTATACCTATGTGCATTGTATCCACGGAGCTACTGCTGCTGCTGCCCCATACCAGCTGCGGTCAACGGCCAGAGTATATTGACGTATCAAAATTCATAGCCCGGGGCTAATCTAAAGTGCGGGTAAATTCTTCCGCCCCACCTCGGCTCAACTGTAGACTGTAGCCGCTCTTACGCTGCAGACGCACACTCATTCATTGGTTATTGCTTGATGTGGATCTCCATAACATTACATGTATTATGCGGACTGCAAGTGTCATCACCAACATCACAACATGTGGCGATCACATACACCAGGATAGGTATCAGTTTTTACTCTACCAGTACGACGGTGCTGTTATCGGGCCCGAAAATCATTGATAGCGCAGACTGTCACAGTGGTTTTCCCCATTCTTTTTTGTCTTGTCAAAATTTACACTACAGGATTTAGTGGAATTACCATTCAATGGTTTGAATTGGTTATCCGGCGCAGTATCCGCCGCAATGCTCCTTCAATCCAATATGCACATTCACGCTCCTCACCAAATTTCATCACCAACTTCATCAAATTTCATACCCGTTTAATTATTGCCTTGCTGTGCATAATCTACATGCAACCCCATTTGATCAGTGGAGAGGAGAAACCGAAACACGGAATGACCGATGACGGTGTCGTGATTGGCCTGACCCTGAAAGTACGGAAGAAAATCACATGCAAGCAGCACATTGCTCCAAAAGATCATTCCCGCCTATCATGAGTTGCGATTCCTGGGCAACCTAGATCTGCATCCACCTTGTAGCTAGAGATGTGTGTCTCCATTGTTCTTGATCAAAACTAAATATACACCTTGGGCAAGCAGTAATTTTGCATGCCAAAGCATCAACAACGTCAATTGGAGGCTAAGAAATGTTTGCATGTCCTCATAAACGCTAGCTAGTTCTCAAACTACAGACTATCTTCTCAGTGAGCTTCTCCTATGCAAGCTTTTCTCTCAATGTTTTCTCTTTCTTCCGTCCCTGATCCCCGCATCTGGCTCTGGGGTGGTTCTCATACAATGGCAGCTGAAGCTAGCTCGACCGGATTTCTTCTATCACTTTTTCGTGCCTGGGAGTGGCAATGGCACTGGTTGCTCTACGTGATTGTTATTTGGGAGGCAAAAAGAATATTTGAACTGTTCTTTCTCGTACCTGTGAGCCCCCATACTATAAAACCGCAGGGAGGTTACAGCCTTCATCCTCATTCCTCCACTGACAGTAACACAAAGAGCAATGTTAGGATAACGGGCCCATCAACTATCTTCGGACACTGGGTGGCAGGCTTTAAACATGTGTTTTATCTCGAAGAAGTGGCCTCCAATGCCTATAAAATGGTAGGTCAATCCTCCTATAAGAGTACGCAGTATATTCATCATGAACATACTATCTTGACATATATCTGACCCATTTGTTTAAAGCCTGTGGGTAAAATTTGGGCTATGCCGACGAGAAACAATTTTCATATCTGCGTTCCAACAAAGGAATACATCGAAGAATTCGATCGGGCTCCTCAAAATGAACTGTCTTTGAGAGGGGTTAGTCATGAGGTGAGGAAGTTCTACTTCAACTTTTTACTTTCTACGAGTTGTTTTAATGTTCTCGTCATTTAGCTCTTCCCCCCTCATGAACTCTTCGGGGGCCTGCCACCCGAGAGTCCTGGAATTTTCCAGAAGATCCTCAAAACAGATATGCGGCAATGTCTTCCACAACTCGAACCTTCCCTTCAAGATCGATTGCACGAAGCATTTAAGAAAGACTTTTGTGGCAAAAAGAATCCAGAAGGCAAGCATGATCCCTTGAAACCCCAATTTTTAGACCTTGGATGCATTTTTTATTCGCGCAGTATTTAATCGATCTCATATGTTCCATACTGATAGATATATAAATTCGCTAGGATGGACGAAAGTTACCCTGTCCTCCACAATGTTTAAGATGATTGCGAGGGTGAATAGTCTGGCCATTCTTGGTCCAGATTTGTGTATGTTTATCTTTGTTTCATTCCAATTTGCTGGAGTAGTAATTTTAACCAGCCAACGATAGCCAAGACACTGTTTGACTCGGGAACGGTAACTCGTTATTTGAAAACGGCCACACTAACGGGACAGCTTCTCGGAATTTTACCCCGCTTCATGAAGCCGTAAGCTGAGAATTCCAGGCGGGCGATGCTCCCTTCATACTACAAAAGTACTGGTAGCTAACTTTCCCCGAAGCTTGGTAGGAAAGCTCATAATGCGTTATATCGGTGGTTTGGATGAGATGGTGAAACAAATTTCGAACGAGATTAGTCTTCGGGTTAAGCCTGCCAAGGTAGATGGGCCAGAACATGTAAGCTTTTGCCTTTTCATTTTCTTTGAGATATCATGCTCGCACTGACTTTGTACGCTGTAGATGGATTGTATTCAGTGGACGATTGGAAGATCTAGGAAAGAAAGTGTCCTCACCTTGACTCCTCATATTTTGGGCATCTTATTCGCGTCCACACATCAACCACCCATGGTAAGATGGATTGTTACACTGATCAGTCTACCAAAACTGTCGTACGAGAAGTGTCTAACATTTAATGATAGTTGCTATCATATGCGATCTATCGCTTGTGTCTCCATCCCGAGTATCTACAGCCATTGCAAGATGAAGCAAGACTATGTGCTAAGAAAGACAGCCCCTATACAAATAGTGATGACATGCCACTGATGGATAGCTTTCTAAAGGAGGTTTCGCGAGTGCATCCTATCACTGTTGGTTCGAGATCCCCATACTTTCCAATTAAACGCCGCTCACCCAAAAGTAGTAACTTTACCGCACAAAGTTGAAAAGGCATTTACGTTTTCGGATGGGACTTACATTCCAGCCGGTAACTGGGTTTGCGTACCTCAACAAGCTATTCTGAACGATCCAAACATATACAATGACCCCGAGACATTCCAACCATTTCGATTTGTGCAATGGGAGAATGAAAATGGTGTTTCTCCCACGCCATCCTCGGAGTCCAGATTCTCGCATCCTAGCTGGAAATATCCCTACTGGGGCACCTTAAAGCAAGCTTGGTAATAAGACCTTTCCTCGTTTTAGACAAGAATCAGCACTGACATGTTCTTGGTAACTACCAGTCCCGCAAGGTTCTACGTTTCAATGATCTCAAAGATGACAATCGCACACTTGATCCTGAACTACGATTTTCATCTTCCCGATGAGAATATAACGCCAGATATGCGGTGGGGTATGGCGGTAGTGCCGCATCCACGTCTTTCAGTACTAGTGCGGGAAAAGTCGATCGCCTAGCTAGATCGCAGCGCTACGTTCGTGATGACGTGGTTGTACGAAGAACTCTTCGCTGCGGGATTAAACTGTACAGTCTGTACCCAAGCTATATTATCGCTCGTTCGACATGAATCTTACCTTCTAGCTTGAGTGACTAGTGGGTGTAAAACAAAGAGATCAGGTTCTTATCGGGAATAAAGATTGCACTAGAAAGTTGGTTAATGGGGCGTGCAAATCGAATGGAGGCCCATCCATTCATATAGATAAGGGAAGACATACAATTTTAAAACTGATGTCCATTAGAGCATTGAAGAATGATATGTTCACTGGGTATTGCCTCCCTTTGTATTTTCTATGCTCTAACTATAACAGTATATCTAAGAATCTTACAGGTTCCGTCCGAATGCCAGTTTGAACGGTTGGTTTGCAATTTAATTGCATTAGATAAACTATTATAGTGAATTGAAAGTAAAACAGATGGATCAAACAATTTTTTCTAAAAGTCACGGTTTAAATTGATATTAAGACTTTCAGATTATTTAACATTTATATCAAATCTAATTCATATACTTACATATTTAAAATCTTTGAATTTGAGTAGTCTACCTTTGTTTAAGCTATAAGCGTGATTAGTTATATGAAAAATCCTAGAGGCTATATTCTATATAATCCTAACGATTAGATATACTCATTATAATGATTCAACAAGATTTACAAAGCCTCTCGTGTCTTTTTCTGTTTACATCTTGTCTTAAATAATCATTACTAGAACCAGATTTATACAATAGTCCATAAGATGCGAAGAGAGCGGGGCTCTAATGATTGTGTTCTCAAGAAACGAATTGCTCGCTTACTGCGCCCTTGATAGCTCAGCGAACTATGAATATGACTATATATCTATAAATCATGTATCTGAATCTGAATCTGAATCTCAAAACTTTACACTGAGAAGTTCCGTCGGATCATAGGCGGCCATTCAAATAAATCATCAGAATATAATATCTATCACCATCAACAATCAACAATCGACAATCAATCTCTCACAGCCGACATGAACGGCAACCTCCCAAAAAATCCAGGATCTAGATTAAAACCTGTGTACTGGCGCGAAATCCGATTCTTAGAGATATCTCGACGGTGAAGTTACTCGCTGGCACCGAACGAGATTTCTTTCTTCTTTCTTTCACCAAAGAACAAGCCTGGGCCCGAGAGCGATATCTACGTGCATAGAGCGGTACATGCAGATCCCACCAAAGTCTAAAGATCCAGTATGAATATGGCAAATCTTACAAAAGTAAGATGCAGCACGCACTAACCATGACTTTAGGAAATTCATCGCGAGCCCCAGATGAGATACCAGTACCGGTACCCACAAACATTCCAACGTATCTCTACATAGAGCGGCATACATACATTCTCGATTTCGACAGGTGATTGGTTCTCCGCAACTCCTTCACCAACGTCCCCTGATTAAGACTTTCGCAAACTTACCGATACTTATTGATAGTTAGTTTGAGCAAACTAACGTAATCAAGAGTTTTGATTCTGCAGATTACAGCGCAGTCATATCATATCATAGATGTGGTACAGATATGGTACAATGGGCAAAAGAACCAGCTGCACTGTGAATATGAATGTGAATGTGATGGGTGAACTTGCATTACTACAATACGAGAATCCTTCACCTGTCCTGCTCTGCATGGCAGGCAAAGAGCAAACTCCATCCCTAGGCTAACCTGAGATTTTAAACAGCTTGCTTAGAGGAAAGGTATGGTCACCATCTATGCAGTGGCTATGAGATGATACGCACATGTCGAGGACATATCAAACCATGATCTTCAAACTAGACTTCTCCTCTCCCCAAAAGTAAGAGCGTCATGCCATGGAGATGCAATGCAACTGCAACTGCAACAAAAACCTATATCATTCGCATCGCGAACGATAGAATGGAAAAAAATAAGCAAGCGCCTCAACTTGGATGAAAACGCCGGACTTTGTCTTCTCTTTCGTGATATCCATGAAGGACAATCAATACGGATATTCACAAGATCTTCTTCTCCCTCTCCCCCTCCCCTCTCCATCTTTCTCCAGGAAACGCCAATGTCATCTAATCCAATCTAGCTATTTTCTTTTAATCGTAGCTTGAGCCGGAGCTGTAGCCGATACAATTGCAAGCACATCACAAGCACAACTGCTACATCCATCCATCCATGCATCCATGCATCCATATCTGGCACCATACCATACCATACCGTACCGTACCGTACCGTACTTCATTAATACATATACATATACATATACATATACCGAGCCCCCACCCCACCCTCAGAAACTGAACAAACTAGACAAATTAGTTATTAATCTTCGAGATCCGCGCACCTTTCTTCCTTCATTATAATTTATAAAGAGAGAAAATCACCAGCACCATCGCCAGCCACCATACACGAGATTCATTCCTTTCCCTTCCCTACCTCACCTCACCTCAACACCATACTGCATTGCATTTCATGCAGGCATACATATTCAGGACATCGATTTCGATTTCGACTTAGACTTAGACTTAGACTTACGACCCCCATCCTATTCCATTCCATTCCATTCCATTCCATACAGGATCTTTCCCTCACTCGTATCGAGCCCCACGGTGGGTGGCGATGATTTTCTGTTTACAGTAGTAAGTAGGTAAGTACAAAGATATTTAACACCAGCACCACCCCCTACCAGTATTCCCTCTGGTGATATCATATCATATCATATCATATCATATCATATCATATACCATCATATACCATTCATCCCTCGCTCGCTTCTAGTATTTTTCTTTTCTTCACTTCACTTCACATCACATCACATCACCTCACCCAACTCAACTCAACTCAACGATTTCGTTCATGCCTGGACTGAACGCCAGCTCTCAGAGGGGACGCGTCCGTCCGTCCGTTCGTCCGTCCGTCTGAATTCGACGACAATCAATATTTTTTTGCTGTAAGTCTGAGTCAGCTTTTCCTTTCAGTATCGGTCTCGAACTGTACCGGTGGGTATTGGTAGTCATTTGGCCTAGGGCGAGCTTCGGCTTCGGCTTGTTATTCGCGAGCGAGCCGAGACTGCTGTTGGTATTTGATATACCGGTAGGTAGCTGAGGCGGGAAAGAAAGTTGAGTGGACTATGCTGAAGATGAAGATGATGATGATTGTTCTTGTTCGGAAGGAATCGATGATGGTTAAAATCAAAATCGAAATTCGAGAAGGGATGGATGGGCTTAGGAAGGGAACGGTTTTCTGGTGACTGGTTGGGTGGGTGAGTGGGTACATGTACATAACGGTAGGCAATAATCAATGGGCGTGAGGAGAAAGTAAATATATTGATGCAAGACTCCTTTGGGATCAAATCACTCTCGTCGCTAGGTACTGTGATTGATAACGTGTGCAGACATTTGTTTTCCTAGATCATGGTGCAGACACGTGATATCACATACTGTCGTCGTTGCCTTCAGAAGTTCAAAAGTAACGGCGGGGTAAAAACATCAAATTTGTCCTCTCAGAAAAAAAAGGAAGCTAAGTGCGGGGTAGCTATTCAAATATATCGATATGTATGTTTGAGATACCGTATGATCATATCAGAATGCGGGGTCTATTATGTCAAGCACCCCACCATCCATGATCATCACATATCAAGCTGTTGACCCCACCACCCGGGCCCATGCGATCTCTCCACAAATAAAGTTGTGGTAGCACGGCGGTGTACATGCCAATGCGTTGCGTTGCGTATGCACACATTAGCAGATCGGGGTTTAGGCTTCTGGGTACCGGTCAATTCTCCTCGTATATCTACCGGTATACAATCCAGGCCTGAGGGTATCGCACATGTCGGCTTCTCTCCTTTAGACTGAGACTGAGGCAGAATCAATCCCATCAATGCCGTTGACCAAACCCAAACTAGCTTGCCATAACTTATCTTCGTTCAATAGCCACACTTGTGTTTTATTTCCCTCGTTACCAAGAATGAAGTTCGCAGAGCCACCAACTACGACAATTTTCCCCAATAGGATGCCTCCCTCGTTCCAAACATTCACTCCATCTCCGCATCCCGCGTAGACATTTCCTGCAGCATCGGTTTTGATACCATCTGGAAGTCCTTTTTGAGGTACGGCGAAGATTCTCTTATTTGCAAGAGTTGGCTGGCCACCTCGGGTTATCACGTCGAATGCGTAGATTGCTCGTGGAGCTGTTGGTGCCGTGGAATTACCGGTTCCGTCGGTAATATATGCGGTTTTCTCATCGGGACTAAATGTGATACCATTGGGTTCCTGAATCCCGTCTGCGACAACACGGATATCGTTTGTGTCTGGCATGTAGCGGTAGATATGGTTAGGAAGTTGAGGTTGGGGCCGGATTCCTTGCCATGCACCGTAGGATGGATCGGTGAACCATAAGGCTCCGTCACTTGTCGCATGAACGTCATTGAGTGAGTTGAATTCCACACCATAGTAATTGTTGATGAGGGTTTTCGTGATATATGGAGCTGTGGCATTCATAAAGACTAGTCCGCCTGGTGCAGTCATGGATCCTTGATCGCAAATCACGAGGCCGTCTTTATATTTCGTTCCTCCATTTGCAAGAGTGATGATTCCTTCTGGTTTGATAATAGTAGATGACCATGAATCGTCGGTTTTATCCAGACGAGTGATCGAGATAGTTTTGTTATTGGTGGATGGAGAAGTAGTAATGGAGTCGTATTGATTGCTCGTGACAAAAAGAGTTGACTCGGAGAAAAAGATGGCTGCTTCATGAAATTGGGGAAAGGAAGAATTCGAGGAATTCAAGACATTGCTAATGATTGGCGAGTCTCCAAGTATTGAAAGGAAAGATTCATTGTAGACTTGGAATGGTGCGTTATTGCTGACATTGTACAAGTCCAAATTCGAAATTGTGTCAGGGGTATAGGTCTATGGGACCCATTAGTTTGGAGTCATAGTTGCTGATATTATTTTGTACTTACATATACCATATCTTGTGCCAAAATACCCGTGGCAAGTAACATAGCTGGAATGATGTTTCTGGAATACATTGTTGCTTTAATTATCACCTCCAAAGGATTGAACGAACAGAAATAGATCTGGAAGGGTATAGCTGAATATTTATACAACCAAATAATGGGGATGGGTCATCTCTTGTTGGTGGATATACCACTTGGCATTCAAGCATCTGCATATCATTTGTAATCTAGCCGAAAACGTAAAGCATCTGGCAATATCAATACCGGTAACACTTGTATAGGTACTTTGATAAATGCTGTGGGACGTGACTGGTGAGACACAACCGACAAGATTGAAGGGTGATTCGTGAATTCATCAATTTGGTTCTTCCAGTAACCAGCTTGTTCATCTGGTCGGCATGAAACATGCTAGAAGGCCTTTTCGTATGCCAAGGACTTAATTTTTCTTGATGGGATACTTTACCTCGCTGTCGACATTATCCCTGAGATGAGACTTCGAGAACCTTTTAGATCTCTTGGCTTCATCTCATGGCTACATTTCGAAGCCAATGCGAATATGTGCTCTGATGAAATTCCCATCAATTATTGGCGGTGATCAAACCTTAAATCTCTTGCCGCTCTACTAAGCAGATTTGACAGTTCCTGAAAGTTGAAAGTAATCAGACGTGTACCTACAGTACCTACTTACCTACCTACCTAGTATCATGAGCATTCAAACAACAATCTGAGAGATTCATAGGAATGCCTTGATATAAGCATTTAAACTTGTATAACGAATCTTAATATCGCCAATGCCCTAAAGTTGGGCTGGACTGGTTAGTTGCTGCTTTGGGATTTTGGAAAGCACGTGTTATCTAAAATCATCGATATCATTGGTCTGCAGCTTACCGAAATAAAGCCATGGCAATCAAGTGGTGTAACAAAAGCTTCTTATGATCAAAAACATCTAACTTATAATTACATTACTTCACTAAAGACATTACGGAAGCCGAGATCTCCTTTACATATAAATTTCATATTTTTTTATAGGAAACAAATAAGAAACACAATCATATCATTTTGAACATTATGAATAAAAGTGATTTGTATATAAAAATTATGTTTATATGAAAAGGGAAAGGGAAAAGTCTGTGCTTGTTGCTTGTTGCTTGTTATCTATCTATTCCCCCGCCAGATTGATAGATTAATCAGGATATCAGGATTGGAATCTCATATTCAACTATTCAAACTACAAAATACCGGCTCCCTAAAATGGCTTAGCCTCTTATCTACCCCGCTAAGGTTCTTTCGATGTTACCGACTAATAACTTCAATCTTGCTGGCCCGTCAATAATACACATCACATCAATAACAACAATCTAATTCTCACAATCAGATTAACCTAAAAACACTTACTCGATTACTTTGATATACTTTGATACATTCTTTGTCATTACACTTTGTATTTGCCAGCATCGGATTCGATCACCAACCTCGGCCTTTTCCCCTACTACTTCAATATCACACAGTCACAGATCACTAAAACTCACCCTCGATTCAACAATGAATACAAGACAGCTTGATACCACCACTAGTAGACCCACGCGGGTTCAGAAGACGCCGCGTATCTATACCTGCTCTGTATGCCAGAGGACGTTTAAGAGAAGTGAGCATTGTTCAAGGCACGAACGCGGTCGTGAGTACAATCAAATTATTTGCGAGTCATGCTGGTTCCTTTGTTGATATGACTCCAACTTTTAGATACCCACGAGAAACCATTCCCTTGCAGACTATGCGGTCGTAGATACGCGCGAAAGTATGTTTTCACGATGCGCGAAAATTATACTTGTTATTAAAAGATCATCAGAGCTGATTACATATTTAGGGATGTCGTCATACGACATGAAAAGTCTTTTCACCGTCTGGAAAATCCAAGACGTCAACCTCCCCCCCTTCAACCGTCATCACCAGATGCCGATGCCGATGCCGACCCAGAGCCGTTCGCAGACACGATTGTAGTCGGTACCCACAATCACTCTACAAATACTCAGTCGCATATCAAACCCGAGCAGCAGGAAACACCGGAGATGCAATCTACATTGGATCCGCTACTGCGAGAACATGATGCACAATTAGCTGGACATCCAGGTTCTTCTAATTGTCATATGAATGGACATGGTGGGCCAGATCATGGATTTCAACAATACCAGAATGGTTTCATAGATCCTGCCCTGGATATTTCTGATCTCTTTGGCCCATCTCCCAATCTGATAGCCCGAACCTGACAGCCATCATTTCTATTGCAGCAAATGCAATAAATTTCATAGCTTTCCAAAACGCCTTACGAAACACAACGACATTACGACAAACACAATTCTGGGGACTGGGATATCACGAACCCGGCGCTGTGGGACTATACGCAAATAGCAAGACTTGAGATATTTTAATTGATGTTCTCTTGTGAGATTTTGCAGGACAATGTTGTCGATCTCGAGATGTCATTACACTGTCATAGAGGTTTCGCTTAGAGATGTAATTCACCATCTCTGATTTCATTTGAGGAATTCCTACATCTACAGTTTTCAGACAAACCAGCGGGGGTTTGCGCCGGACGGAGATTTCCGCGATTTGGTTCCTTAAAAGGTACCTCGTTTGTGCATAGTGAGAGCATCATTCATTTCCAAGCGAGTAGCTCAATTCAGAAGTTGCGAGATTTTAATGAATACAATCCACAATGTGCTTGTGAGCCTTTTCGGTTTCTTTGTTTTGGTGAACAATTCCAGCTTGGCCGTTATTTTCGCGCTTCTTCTTCGTTCATATAACAGGAACAGTACCTGTCCATATGAACAGTACCAGCACTGTACATTGACATTCCCAACCACTCTCGGAATTGACACCTTTTGAGTTAAATTGACTATATTTTTTTCTCCTCAAGAACAAGTCAGGTACAGATTCGTAACAACATGTCCCCGAGGTCCTTAAAAGTCGAGTTTGGCAAATGTCGTTTGAATTCCACAGCACCCACAACACAAAATCGGTACACATATCTACCGCAACTACAACAAGCAATTTGATACAGTATCATTTGACCAACAAATTCTAACGCAGTTCAGGATGCCACCACAGTTAACACCAGTGAGCGTCAGCTCTCTCGCGGCAGACGAACGCATATGCCCCATCTGTCGTGAAGAATTTGGTGTTGGAACAAGCGGAGAAACAGTCAAAACCCAATGCAATCACATTTTTGATCGCAACTGCATCCAGCAGTGGTTCAGTGTAGGCAATTCAACTTGTCCCATTTGCCGACAGGATCTTCGGCAGGTAGAAGAAGGTGGTGACTACCTTGATCGCATCCAAATGCCAGATGACTTGCGTGATCAAATCCGAGCCATCGACGAAGCTTACGAAAGACAAAGTCACGAACTCAGAGAACGGAGTAACTTACGATTTCGAGAAACACTAGAGGAGTATCGCAGGAACGCACTACTTGGCCACATCAGAGCCTTAGAACTGCAACAAGCACGAGCGGAGGAAGTTGGTGGTGATTCCGACAACGACGAATCTGGTGACGACGCCGGAGAATGGGAGGAATACGAACCAAACCCGCCATCTTCGCCCGTAAACTACCCCAGCCACAGACAGCCCGCTCCCCCACGAAGCCGAAATCGCGAACAACGAGTAGTTACACTTCCAGATGCCATATATCGCGCCGAATTCAACTACAGACGCGCGCTCGCCGAGCTCGAAGACATCGACCGACGTATCGCGCTCCAGAGACAACGATACACCGACAGCATCGATCAACACCATCAATCCGAACGACGCATCTTGAATACATTCACGGAATTCGCGACTGCGGCCCAAAGCAACGATCGCAACGCCATTGACAGTGCGCTGGCGACGCAGGAATCGGTGACGCCGTTCTTGAATCATGCGTATGCGGTGTCGCAACAGGAGGTGCTGCGGCTTGAGGGCCTCATGCGGGACAGATCTGGACTGTGGGATGGATTCACGAGGGCGAGGGAGGTGTTTGCGGTTGAGAGACAGAGGTTTATGGACGGGGTTAGGGAGAGGGTTAGGGAGAGGGAGAGGAGGAGGTAAGTGGCTGAGTACTGAGTACTGAGTACTGAGTACTGAGTACTTGGTTGTGGAGCGAGAGAGAGGTGAGTTCGATTGATCTGATCCCCCGAATCTCCAGTGATTGATTAATTGCTCTGTGAATAACTGAGTGAGAATGACTTCCCATCCATCCCATCTTTCTTTCCAAATGAATGACTAAGTATTTAATATGATGATCTTTTTCCTTTTCATCTCATCTTTCTTTTTCAAATGAACGACTAAATATTTGATATGATGATCTTTTTCCTTTTGGTCATGATTTTCCTATACATATCCTATCCCATTTTTCTTTTCCGAATCATCTGAACATATCCTCATCCTTTTTGCTGATTGCTAAATATTCAATATAAAAAAAATTCTTTCTAAACATGATTTTGATTTTGATTTCAATTTTGACTAATTTCGTTTTTGATATGTGTAATATATATGTGATATATGTAATATAATAAAGTAAAAATATAAAAAGAGAACTTGAATATAAGGAAATTCTACTACTAATTTAGGAATCAAGAAGAATTAATATTACTAGTAGAATACTATTTTGACTACTATCATTATAGATAGGCTAGATCTGAAAGATATTCCGTTCTCGTTAATACTAACAGTGAATTTTGATCGATAATCGAAATTTATTAGTAAATTGAGATATAGTAATCTTATAATACTACTGTCTTTTATATATACTACAGCAATAGAGTGAGTAGTAGAACTTTATGTTATATGCTAGTAGATTCCGGAATCAAACTCGCTTCGATCTACTCGAGTACTACTAGGGCGAATGTAATTTTTGAGGTTTGTGGATGGATAGTGAGTGGTATGTATACGATTTTTACACTAGTATTTAATATTATTATAATAACATCTCCGATGATCTCGCAGACAGAGAGAGCACTTACTTATACGACATTCTGACCTCTTTCGGAGTCTTTTTATACAAAAATGTAATTCTTTCCAAGATTGTATATATATGAAATATCACATATATTATCAACATCTTGAAAACGTGGAGACCTCGAGCACTTCTCGATCAAAAAGGTTTTGAGGAAGAGACTAGACGGTTTTCGGTATAATACAACGTCCTGATCAAAAGCTCTAACTTCTCAGATCTGTTGGCTGGATATTCTTCAAGTACCGACCGGTATTGATTGGATGAATATTTGCTCAGAATTATTGATTGATATATTGTGTTGTGGTAGCAAACAAAAACAAATGGAGATAAATAGATTTCTTTAATCATATGTTATGTCATGTCACGGTATCTCCAACTCCATCTGTCACATCACATCAGCACGAAATGCACTACCGTTACCGTATGTGATCAAGATAGATGCAAGAGCAAAGCTCATTACTAATGAAGACTTAGTCTCGAGTTCAATATATAGCACCTTGTGGCTTTTGGTGACTATAGAGGAATAGTAGTGTGGTACATTAAGTAAGTGTGTGAACATGAATAGCGTTAGTAATATTAATATCAAGCATTCGAAGAGTTACTATATAATGATACCGGTACTCGATAAAGACGCACTGATAGCGGGAGATGTGAATTTATAATATTGCATTGACTCCTTTTTACTCGGTAAATGAGATGAAGGAGGCTAAGATTTTCGAGTTATGCGTTTATTCATGAAACGAAACATCAACAAAACCAACGAAAGACGGCAGTTAATAAATAGGCTGGAGAATATTGCGTTAAGCACTGCTGTGAGTGTATTAGAGCTATAGTTGTAAATCTTTAGTACAAATGAAGAAGAGATACTGGTATAAAAGAAAGAGGGCATAGAGTACCAATTAGCTCACAAACAAATTCTATGGTGCTACTTGGACATAGACGTATGAACCCTTTCTAACCTCGACCAGCTGACCTCGACCATCAAGATGAATAGAATATGCAAGAACTTTAGCTGGTACTCCGCACATCATATCACATCACAGTCAGGTATATCTCGTTCGATCGCTTTACTTGTCAACACATATGTACTCGAGTAACTTGAGATCTCAGATATATCGTAAAACTTATACCAGTAGTCTTTCAGATACATGAACTTCCTTCTGGGTTTCCGATTTCGCATACCTAGTACTAACTTTGAAACCATACAGCAATACACCTAGAGCTTGTGATCCAACGCCGCGGTCCACTGCATTGTGATTCAATATTAGATCATCTGCGTCTAGTCTAGTCTACGGATGAACAATCCGTGAAATGAAAATTGGCGAATTGAGTAATAGAGTATTCTGATAGAATCTCGAGGAGAATAATAAGAGGCTAAGAGATATACTTGACATTCGTGAATTGCCCCTACTCCTTCCTTATTGACGATTGTTATTTGGTATGATTGATGTCGGTGATGTGATAGGGCTTGAGTTAATTTCGTCATGACAAACACTTGCTAATATTCTCGGGTTCTAATCTCCCAAATGGAGTTCTGAAAAATCCACTACGATGGGATTTATCTAGTGATATGTATACCTGGATTTGATGCTTTTATTTATATCTAATCAATATTTAGATTCCAGGATACCAGGCCCGGGTTCAAGTTCTCATTCTGCTGCATGCGAGTACCCGGTTTGAGATTCTAATTTCTATATAAATTCTCTTTTGGATTGTATAATCTATTATTCGTTTGTTGGCTACAGACAGACGCCAATCGAGGGTGTGTAGATATCTACAGTGTATGTGAGGTAGAATTGAGGGCGATGATTAGAAGCAAAATAAGTTATAACTAATCACTGATCAGGAATTCTATAGACACTAGTGATCAACAGTGGTGAAGCCCGAAGAGTTATCTGAAGATGATGCAGTAGCAAGTAAGGTTATGAATTTTTCGCCAGAGGTCTGCAATGGGCTAGTTAGTAGTGGCTGAGTCAAGCAAGAAGCGTGTGGAAGGTGTGTTGAGGGTACTGGACCTATATGAATTTGGAAGGAGTATGTGAGCCTAAGTTAGACAGGTACCCATAACATAACATATAATTTACAGATGACATAGGAGAATCCGAGGAATCAACAGGCAGGTACACTTGTTTGCACACATTACATTCTACAGTACAGAGAAAAGAAATATTTTCTTCCGAGATTCCAGTAAGTAATCTTACATAAATACTGTAAACAATGGAAATCTGTAATGTTTGAGCATCAATCCCCAGGACTAAGGAGTCATCTGGCAAGATATACTAGTAACCCTTAGGAGCTACGAGTAGTTTAACTATTTTGATTTCAACCGTGTTATTATTATAGTCCGATCCGACTAGCTCACTCACTCACTCACTTACTCACTATACATGGAACGAATTTGCGGCCGCCTGATTCCTAATTTTTCTAATCTTCCCAATAATATATACTAGATATACGAAGGAAGGAAGGGGGACGATCGCTTCGCTTGCCTTTCCCCGATTGGGAAGGAACCAGGCGGCCGTTTCCAACTCCTATGGAATGTCGATTATGAGGTTGATATTCATATTCATATACTGGTATACTTTATTTCATTTCTTTTCATTTCACATCACCTATATACTATATTTCTTTCTTTCCCCTCCCTGCCTTTAGGCTCTGAAGTTTTATCCCACAGCTTTGCTTGCTTGTAATTAATCTTACGTTGTTTTATTAACTTGTATAGCTAGCACCTTTATTGTATTGAATTGGGGAATTTGGGAAGGAATAGATTGGATTAGATTATATTCAATTGAGAGTGGGATGAAAAGTAAAAGTAAAAACTAAAAATAAAAGCAAAAGACCTACAGTAATCAAAAATCTACTTACTGGTGATCTATCTACTCGACTACTCGACTACCTCGCTACCTACCACGTAGCTAGATCCAAATATATACATATATATATACATACATACTCATACTGACTCATATATACATATACATAAGAGCCTCTCCCTCTCCCTCTCCCTCTCCTTTTATTCAATATTTTACAATACGACATACCACAACACAATAAATATCCCACAATGCAACACAGCACAGCACGACACAACACAAAACAACACAGCGAGTCTCCTTACAGACCCATGTTTATTGTGCAAAATTCGAGGACATTGTGTTGTATGTGAGGAGATGTATTGGAATGAGATTGATTTGGGTATGTTATAGATGGATTTAAGACACGAAGGAGAATTTTCTTGCTTTTGGTTGCTTGCTTTGGGTATGGGTATGATATTAATTGTTATTTGCTATTAAATACATCCTCTCTCATATATATATATATCCTCTCGTGAGATCATTGAGGTAAACATCTCTATCTACATCTAAAACTATCTCTTCATCTACATTTCAAACTGGTATTAACAAGAAAAATAGGACTCCAGGATTCTTGCACACATTAAATCAATGACTCGACCCGTGGTCCCAGAGTCTGCCAGAGAGTTCTACCCGACCGACAGTAGAACTGAATTGTGTCTTATGATCCAAAAACTTGTGCCAGTTGGCACCAGCACTCAATGCGTTGATCTGCAATCCATGTGTTCCAATTCACATGTAATCAACCACTCATACCAAAGCGACTGGCTTTGACTTCCATACCGCCCAACTAAAAGAAATAGTAAGTTTGATAGCAGCAGCAAGCCAAAGGGCAGCGGACAAGCCAGCCGAACTTCGACTGATCCAGCCACCAGCAATTCCACCCGAGAGAATAGCAAGAACAGCCCCTACTCTTCTATTCCTCTTAACATTATCCCATGCGAATATCTTAGGATCCGAAGCTATATCACAATAGACACTGGTCAAAACCGTTGTGGGTACTTCATTAAAGCCAAGGATTCTTGACGTTACAATTTGACCACCGGATTGAAATGCCAGGAATGCTAATGGAATCAAGTCGATAAAATCGACTTCATCTGCGATACCATTGACGCCGAAAGGTTCGGGCACCACTTTTCCTTGTACTAATGCTGCTGCTATTATTACACAGATTCCTTGTAATAGAAAAGATAAGGATAGGATTCCGCGACTCTTTCCGGCGCCGAAATGTCGAGTTTGTGCAAAGAAGAGGCAACCGCAGAGAAAGAAGAATATCGACATTAGGGATTTAACCCAACCGTATGGATGACTGATGGGTTGTCCGGATGCGCCGAGAGCGAGGAAGATGGTATTTCCTAAGGAAGGAAAGTATTAGCACAGAAAGAAAGATACTATGTGTATGTGTATTGGAATTGGAGTGATGCATACCCGTTTGCATAGAAACGAAACAAGTCCAGGCATTGTAGGCACTACTATCGCAGATACCAGAAACGAGAGCACATGCGATGATTGGAATATCAGCATGAACGAGAGTAATCTCCTCGCTGAAATGGGATCTTGCTCTAGTCAAGACAGAATCGTGAGATTCTTTGATGGAACCATTGTAAGATCTATTTGGAGAGGAAACTTCGGTCGTTGGAAGGGAACTTTGTGCTCCAACACTAGCACCAGCTTCCGTGTCCGATTCTCGGATTGACGAAGCTTTTAGCATACTGACTCGAAATGGTCACCGAGTAATTAGATTAGTTGATGAAGGGAGCAAAGGGATGAAGGGATGAAGGGATGAACTGATGAACTGATGAACTGATAAACTGATAAACTGATGAATTGATAATGAAGCAATACGGAATTATGATTACAATATGGAAATGAAGATATATATATACATACAAAATACAACCCAAATATCTATACGAGTATTCTGAAAAGGCTAATATGTGATGATGGCTACCATGGCTTCACCGGTATAAAGAATAATTACTCAAAAACATGCCATTTTTTCTTATCGTGACAGAACAAAATAGAATGAAGGCAGGGTCATCAAGAATCAATTCTTAATTGGGTCTTAGACTCTTATTAGATGGGAATTTTCCACATTCGCATATTGACCAATCAAGGAATTGATATGTGGCATTTACTCATTCAAACCAATTAAAAGACTCTCATCTTACGCTTAGTAAAGCTTTTTGATATAGATTCAAAAGTTATCTTATCTCAGTAAATCTACATAGGAGTTTTCACATTCTCATATTGACCAATCAAGGAATTGATATGTGGCATTTACTCATTCAAACCAATTAAAAATCTCTTATCTGCCGCTTAGTAACTCTTTCGATAAAGATTTAAGAGTTAATCCAGACACTAAGCCAAAATAGAATAAACCCACAAGGTTTTACATGTGATTAGCGGTCAGCGCTGATTTAGGTCCACCCATCAAAAAATTTACATTATCTATGTCTTTTTTTTTCTTCGACCCCTCCCTTTCAAACTTTCACTTCTCATTCTCTCCTCACAAACATTTCATTTCAAACCTCATCTTAGCCACACGCGGCCAAGATATACTTCAAGATTTCAAGTTCTACTTGTTTTCTTATTACTTCTTGTCTTCTTAAGAAAGACTTCCTTCTGCTCGGTCAGAAAAATCTCCACTCCAAAAAACGACAATCTTTGTCGATTGCGACCAATACTTAGGCCACTTTCGAACCCAAGGAACATATTTTTTTTCCAATTTTCGAAGAATCTTCTTTTTTCACGAATTCAAATTTTCACCACTCAGAAACCATATTCATTGATCAACAGCGTCATTGAATCGCTTTTATCAATATTGACCATATTTAAAAGGTTTCTCCAGGCTTAATAATGCCACATCTCGAATCTCCCACCCACGAGATGCCTATCATGATTTCAAAGACATCTAACGGTGTCGCACCAACCCAAGCTGAGATTTCCGGCATTCTTGATACTATTTTCGAAGCCAAATCATCCGCTGCATCAGTTGATGCATCTTACGCTCTCTGCGACCTCCTTCTCAACTCCGTCGGCTTCCGAGGACTCCAAGAATATGGCATCTTAACTCAGATTAAAAAGGCCGCGTCCGATAAGAAGAGTCCAACAAAAAGAGAGAGTGCTCAAAACCTCTTGGGTGCTCTCTTTGAGCGTCTTCCCCCCAAGCAAAAGATCTCGGAGATTGTCTTCCTCGTACAAGAGTCTAGCATGCTACCATGTGCACTCGACGCTCTTGCCGATAAGGGTGCCGTCGTCCGCGATGCTGCTCAATACGCCATTGACGCTTTAGTCTCCAACTTGAACGCCGAAAGTCTTGTCGTTGGCCTCCTCCCAGTCATCGCTTCATACCTCGCCAAACGCACAGGAAAATGGCAAGGAACAGTTGCGGCCTTCAAATTAGTACAAAAGATCGCAGACAAGGCACAGATGAGCGTCGGTGGCTCCAAGGAAGAAGCAGATGAGAAGGACTTGTTGAGAGCAATGATGGGCGCCAAATTGGCACAATTCATTCCTCTCGTCGAGGGCGGAATGCACGACTTAAAGGCTGAGGTTGAGAAGCAATCTGTCACCACCATGACTTCCATGACCACCCTTCTTTCCAACGACGATGTTGCTCCAAGAATCCCACTTTTGATCGAAACTATGCAAAAGCCAGGAAAGGAGACACTTCAAAAGGCGATTCACGCTCTTTCCCAAACCACATTCGTTGCCATCGTAACATCTCCCGTTCTCGCTCTTCTCACACCTCTTCTCGAAAGATCTCTCAACGATCGTGCTACTGCACAAGAGGTGTTGAGACAAACCGTCGTCGTCGTTGAGAATTTGACCAAATTGGTTCACGATCCCGTCGAGGCTCGTTCTTTCTTGCCAAAGTTGCAACCTGGTGTTAAAGGTGTTCAGGAGCGTGCATCTTTGCCAGAAGTTAGAGACATGGCTGAACGTGCTATGAATGTCATGAACAAGGCCATGAGTGATGACGCTGGAAACGTTGCAAACAGCGAACTTACTAAAGTTAGTGCAGATGAGGTTTCCAAGGTTCTCGATTCCGAGATCAAGAAGGCTGGAGGACTTGCTGGTGATTTGGAGATTTTCAACCTCGCGCAACCATACATTTGTGCTATGCTCGTTGAGGATGTCAACCATCGTCAAATTACTCGCATCGCAGCCAACATCACACCTTATCTTGAGCACATCATGAAGCAATCAGGATCTGCTGCAACCGTTGGTGACGCTGTTCAGCAATTCTATGTCGACGAAGACCACCGAAAGTTTGGACAGCCGGTAAAGGAGGATGATGGCGAAATTGAAATCGTCAACACTGACTTCTCTTTGGCATACGGAGGTATGCTTTTGCTCAACCACACCAACTTGCGCCTTCTCAAGGGGCACAGATATGGTCTCTGTGGTCGTAATGGTGCCGGAAAATCGACACTTATGCGAGCCATCGCAAATGGCAAACTCGAGGGTTTCCCAAGTCAAGATGTTCTCCGAACATGCTTCGTTGAACACAACCAAGGTGAGGACGCCGATATCACCATTTTGGACTTCGTCGCCCAGGATGAAGCTATTGCCAAGGAAGGCCGTGAACGTATCTCCGAGGTTTTGAGCGAGGTCGGCTTCACTGCCGGTCCAGAAGGTCGTCAATTTGAGAAGGTTGGATCGCTTTCAGGAGGTTGGAAGATGAAGCTCGCTTTGGCAAGAGCTATGTTGATGAAGGCTGATGTCCTTCTTCTTGATGAGCCTACCAATCATTTGGATGTTGCCAACGTTAAATGGTTGCAAGAATACCTCAAGACTCACACTGAGATTACCAGTTTGATTGTTTCTCACGACTCCGGATTCTTGGATGAAGTCTGTACCGACATCTACCATTACGAGCCAGGAAAGAAGCTTGCTGTTTACAAGGGTAACCTTGCTGCCTTTGTCAAGCAAAAGCCTGAAGCCAAGAGTTACTACACTCTCTCTGACTCCCTTGTCAAATTCAAGTTCCCTCCCCCTGGTTTACTCACCGGTGTTAAATCCCAAACCAAAGCCATTCTCAGAATGACCAACTGCTCATACTCCTATCCGGGCGCCACCAAGCCATCTCTCCACGAGGTTTCATGTCAATTGACCTTGTCTTCCAGAACCGCCATTATCGGTGGTAATGGTGCCGGAAAGTCTACATTGATCAAGCTTCTCACCGGTGAAACGGCTCCTACTACAGGTAACGTCTACAAGCATCCTAACTTGCGTATCGGATACATCAAGCAGCACGCTTTAGAGCACGTTGAGATGCATTTGGAGAAGACTCCCAATCAGTATCTCCAATGGCGTTACGCCAATGGTGACGATCGCGAAGTACACATGAAGCAAACGCGTATTCTGTCCCCCGAGGACAAGGCACAAATGGAAAAGTTGGTTGATCTTGGTGATGGCTTGGGTGGAAAGCGTATCGAAGCGATCATGGGTCGTCAAAAGTACAAGAAGACTTTCCAATACGAGATCAAGTGGGTCGGCATGTTACCCAAGTATAACTCTCAAATTTCCAGAGAAACTTTGGTTAACCTTGGATACAACAAGTTGATCCAGGAATTTGACGATCACGAGGCATCTCGTGAGGGTCTCGGTTTCCGTGAACTTACTCCAACTGCTATCGCTCAACATTTCGAAGATCTTGGACTCGATCCCGAAATCGCCAATCACAATGAGATCTCTGGTCTATCCGGAGGACAAAAGGTCAAGGTTGTCATCGCAGGAGCTATGTGGAACAACCCCCATCTTTTGGTTCTTGACGAACCTACCAATTTCTTGGATCGTGATTCCTTGGGAGGTCTTGCTGTCGCCATTCGTGACTACAAGGGTGGTGTTATCATGATTTCTCACAACGAAGAATTCGTTGGTGCTCTTTGCCCTGAACAATGGCACGTCGCCGATGGTCGCGTTACTCACAAGGGAAACATGGCTATCGCAGCTGATCGTTTCGAGGAGGCTAGCCGTCCATCAAGTGGATTCAACAGCAGCGTCGTAAGTGCTGCCACCAGTGCCAACGCTAGTGCTGCCACCAGTGGTGCAGAGGATAGTGGAGATTTGGGATTCAAGGCCAAGAAGAAGAAGAAGAAGACCAAGAAGGAGTTGAAGGAGGCCGACGTTAGAAGAAGACAGAGACATATCATCTGGTTAGTTAAATTCCTCTTCTCTAAATTTTACTTTCACATCATACTAACTGATTTCATAGGCTCAACTCTGCAAAGGGTACTCCCCATCCACCAGACACAGATGATGAAGATTAAAAGAACAGTCACACCAGACTTTGCTTCTTGCATATATGTTCATAGTCGATTAGAAAGCAGTGGTCCATCTTGTTTTTTTTATTTCTGGATTGGACCCGTACCATATAGAACTGCACGACTCCATATTTCATTTCACCATCAAATCGGGTCACATTAAAAGAATGGCGTTAAGCGTGAATTATAGATGGGGTGGATGGATGGGATCTTTTTGATGTTTTCATGATAGTTTAGTTATGTCGAGACAATACATACAATGTTATTGTCCAGTATGGCAGTACCTAATCAGATAGATTAGATGGATGCCGAAGAAGCTTGATGCTTTCGGCTTGAGGTAGTAAAATTGAATAGGCAATCAATAAAAATATTTTGTCAATTATTTGATGTGTTAGAGTGTTGATGATGAGTGAGTGTTGAGATTGCGAGTGTGAGGGTGAAGATGTGATTAGAAGTTTTGGTGATAAGTTTGTTGATGGTGATAAGATGGTGAAATAATGGCGAATATATAGATGTATATTTAGGTAGGTATACTCGAGTAGGTACGAGTATATATATATAGGTGAGATGAGATGAGATGAGGTGAAGTGAAGGGTAGGGGTTAGAAATTTGAGAAATTAAAGGAATTGTACAGTATTTGAGGGTAGAGGGTTGAGGGTAGAGGGTAGAGGGTTTGTAGATTTGGATTTGGATTTGGATTGGGGGAGGGTGGAAGGTAGATGGTGGAAAGGAAAAGAGTTCGGAGTTGGGAGTTGAGAGTTGGGAGTTGAGAGTTGGGAGTTGAGAGTTGAGAGTTTAGAATGTGGAAGGGGAGGAAGGGGAGAGAGAGAAAAAAAGGAGGAGAAAAAAAAGGGGAAGAGGGGGGAATGAGGGAGAGAGGGGGGAGAGAGAGAAAAAGGGAGTGAGAGGAAGTAGAGAGACAGAGAGGGAGAGGGGGAGAGAGGGGAGAGAGAGAATAGGTTAGGTTAGTGTGGTGTGGGGAGGGAAGGGAAGGGATTATATCGTGTGGTGTATGGTAGTGTGGAGAGTCAAGGTATTATTTTGTAGTGAATACTCGAGTACTCGTTGAGATGAGATGAGATGAGATGAGATAAAATAAGATAGGGTATTATTAATGATTTGTGATATTTGGATAGGATAGGATAGGATAGGATATAATTAATAGGATATAGTAGATGAGGTTTATTCTATTATGTTCTTTTGCTATTGAGTGGGAGGTGGAGTAAGTAAGGGGAGGAGGGGAGGAGGGGAGGGGAGTATGAGGGTATAAGGGATGGGGGGAGGGATGGGGATAGGGGGGGGGATATTATGTGTTTTGTGTTTTGTATATAGGGATTATGATTTATAATGAGTATAATGAGAAATGTATGAATAACAGAACAGGAATTAGAAATATATACTCAGTAGAAATATTGGAATTATATTATTCTCCTTAAGTCAACTAACTACCCCACATATGGACCACCCCCCCTTTTGGACCACCCTAAAAAAAAAAGACCCCCCATCTCCCAAACCCTATAATTCAATAACTATTTAACTTCAATAAAATCGCCTATATCATCACTTTCAATTGTATCATCACTATCTTCTGCATTAATTCCATAGTCTCCAACTACGATTTGCACCTCCCTAATAGCTCTAATCCCTGAAAACCTGGTATTTGGATTAGTAACAACCTTACATCTTTTCTTAGGTACAACAACAACATTTAATTGATACTTCAATTGCTTTATACATTTTCCTGATTCCATAAGATTATAATCCTTGATATCAAAAGCTTTGATAAT
>KI628774.1:8472-52118 GCA_000503235.1 Sclerotinia borealis F-4128
GATTAGGTAGTTATACCTGAACATCTCTATTTGATTGGAAACGAAACTGTTGATATCGAGTGATATACTCATATTTATAGTAGTCAAGACAAGATATGCATCGCTATAATTGATGCCCATACGGCTACACTCAGTTTCCCCCGTCCTGGGCACTCACTGTCTTGGATGACACTGAGGCTGTCTATCCACGAATAATAATAATAATATTATTATTATTATTCTATCAACTCCTTTCTTATCTGCCTACCGAGAGTGTGCTCACTTCTCCGCTGACTATAGATCAGAGTCGCCCTCTTCCCGAGAGGATCGAAAGCCAGGGATACATTGGATATGCGAGCCCAGTCTGGAACATCATCGGAACTTCTCACATTCCGCAACCCGGATTCTTCGATGTCTAGAACTCTTTGAGCAGCTTTGGCTGTCAAAGCTGCATCCCATTCCTTCTCGGTTCGACTACAGGTTCGAAGAGCCGTGACTGCCTTCCGGCGGATAATAGGATCCCGACAGCGACAGGAAACCTTGGCAGTGTTGGAGTTAGTACTTTCTTGATGGAATAATTGTTTTGCCACTAATAAGAATCTGGACCTTCCGACATGGGAAAATTATGCTAAATCGTATGCTTACTTTAAACAAAGGGGCAACAACAGCCATCTCAATGCAGAAGTCCGGTTTCTTAACAGTTGACTTCACGTCAACCTGAGCCATATCTTCGGCCAGGGAGGTAATCTTTTGAAACATAGGGCAAAAGACGTCCCAATCTCTTTCATCATTAACCGTCGTTTGTGAGAGCATCTTTGACGTAGACCCAAGCTCTTTCAGGATATTCAAAGCCGCATTTCCTTTCCTCCTTGTATCTGTCAGATTGTCACCCTGAATGTTTAATTAAGTAGGCATCATATGCTGAAGACCATCTCGCGAGGATGCTCATGGACTTCTTTTCCCAGGCTCCGATCTGAGGGACCGCGGGGAGCTCCTCACTCGTAAAATCCCGTCTATGGCTTGGAGAGTAAGAAGCCACATGCCAGGAAGAAACGAGCAATTCTCGGGCCTTCGATAAATTGGAGAACATAACTAAGGTTCCTTGTTTCTGTGCGTTTCTTTTCATTGATTCGTATAAATCCCACTTCTGTCCACTAACCATCCATTTCGGTTAAAACAACGTGGTTCACGCAATCTGGACGCCTTACCTGGGTTACTTGAAAGTCAAGACGCACAAACATCTCTTTGAGCATTCCGATGGATATGTATGGTATTCCAGATGTTCCAAGCACATTATGTTGATTTCGACGGTTTCCGTCGTCGTACATGTCCTCGCGTAGGATCTTCATGCCGCTTTGGATGTGTGTGATAGCGGAGCCGTAGCTACTTTGCATTGTCTAGTGATAATGAGCAGGAATCTGACTTAGATGAGTGAGTGGCTTACCTCGAGGCATGCAAACAGAATAGAACATATCAAATACACGTCGATTGCTTGGTGACCCTCCGTGAAGAATGGTCCAACAAGGATATTAATTGCATGGTTGTAGTTTTTCAAAGAAAAGTCATTATTCATTCCATTAGTAGAATGTTGCATACTCATGCCGTCGTCTTCTTCGGAATTCGCGTGCAAGGAGCCTGAAGCGAGAACTGTATGTCTAATTGAGGGTTCGTGCAGAGCCGCTTGAAGAAGGAGCTTCTCCCAGAAATCACCTCCAAAGAATTCAGACAATTGGGGCGCCGTGTTTTGTCGAAAGAAGTCGAACGACCTGCGTTCCTTCTCAGTACCAAGAAACTCACTTGATGGAAATCGGTATATTGCGCTTAGTACCGCACTCGAAATGTCTGGAGGTACTTCCGTATTCAGCTCGCAACCATCACATTTTCTACCTGTCGAGATGCAAGAAGAGCAAAAAGGTTTCGCTTCGTCGCATTTCACTCGCCGTACTAGCCATTAATTAGTTTCGTTTCAATGGTGTTAAATTATCCAGTTAATAGTCAATACTTACTTCTGCCACAATTTTAGCCAAGCACCACTCCAACACTAGCTACTGCATTAATCCATTGGAAGCGAGCAGGAAGAATGTTGGAGGGGGGTACAAACTTGCAAGTATGGCATCCAGTTCGGGTTTTGGGTCGATAGAACCGTTTCCGTTGGTCTGCGGCAACACGGGTCATCTCGGGGGGTGGCAGTTCTCGATGCTGTCGTGGGATATACACAGTACTGGGCCCAAGGAAGGCTATAAGATGGCCTGTGTCAATCGGTATCCGATCACGGGCTTCACAGCAGTTGTGCAACACTATTAGGTAGAAGATCAAAGCAGTTCTCGCGGATATTGACGCTGACGCATCTTACACAGCCCTATGCGGATTCGTATCCCACTTAACCCGTGGCCAATCAATCCGCGTCAGCAAGTCTGTCCTGTCACATGATGCGAGTGGTGTTTTTGTTTGAGTAAAGAGCTGTGTTAGGGTTGAGTGAGGTTTATGATATAAACATATATATAGCTACTACCACCGAGAGGAGTTGAATATTTTACTAGATCGACTTTCACGTGGAATTAGCCAAGTTTAAAAAATTAAGCTAGCCATAACTGATCTAGTCCAATGGAATTATGGAGAAGTATTTACAGGCAACCAATTTCACATATTACTGTATATATAATTCTAACTTCCTTATCAAATCTCAATGACCTTGCTGCTATATTGCTCGACTAAAAAGCAAGTCCCTTAAATTATACTGTCGAATCAATACTCTCGCTAGCTTGTCGAGATTTGTGATGTATGCCCTGTACTTTTCTCTCTTTGCGACTAGGAAGATCACTTTCTTTTCCAGGCATGATGCGCCCTGGATAGACGACGTTGAGTGTGACCAGGGCAAATAGCATAGGCACAGAGTCTAGGCCGTATTGGTATGCCTCGTGTGTAGGAATGGCGCTCCGGAACCCATGGGCGTATTCGGCGAGACGGAAGTCAATTCTCAACTTTTTCCGTAGAGTTAGTGCCTGGGCTTGTAAAGGGGATCGATCATCTTACCGAGATAAGTAGCAGTACTGCATATACCGCGTACAATGATGGCAATGCACTTGAGGCTCCCTCCACACCTTGTCGAATTTGTTGAAGGAGTGTCCGATGAAACTGGATGGCGAAGAAGGCGAATACCAGAATGCAGAGTTGCTGGAATGCAACACCACCCATATAAATGTAGATTCCTGAGGAAAATATTAGCTATGGCTCCGACCTAATCCTAAACAACCCACCATCGTTAATCCGTTTATCTGACGCGTTATTACCAGAGAGGATTGACATCCCTTTTCACCGCTGGGGAAGGCGCCACCGCACCGAATAGCACTCACGCAACCGTATTCGGAGCTACAGGCTTGATCTACTCACCATCCCAAGCACCGGAGTTCGTGGCTAATGTCTTTGGAAATGGGTCAAATTATATGAAATTAATTTCAGAACCGAACGGCTTCAATCAGGCCACCCATGATGCGCTCGTCAACGCGACACATGCGTTAGGCAAGGTTGCCATGACCCATGCACAGGATTATGGCTCGTATGAAGTGGCAATCCGCTCGAGGACTGATGGTATACAACACGTGCCGTGCGATATTCCACTCACAAAGGAGATGGCACGACGTATAAAATGGCAGGGCCAATTTGTGACGCCAACATTGAGCATCGTCAAGATAGTCACGGCAAACTCAAAAATCGAGAAGATCGTTTCTCCAGGACTAACTTGACATTCGAAGCTGGAGTGACCAGTGTGCAACAGCTGATACGCGCGGGTGTTCCGATTCTCGCCGGAACTGACGCCAACGACGCAACCGGCAGTTTTCTCAAGGGCGATCTGATTGGGATTACTCTACATCAAGAGTTGAAATATCTGACAGAAGCAGGCCTGAGTGAGGTTGATGCACTGAGAACCGCGACCGTGATGCCTAGTCTTTGGCATAATCTAATAGGGCGAGGATCTATCAGAGAGGGATATCGTGCAGATTTACTCTTACTCAAGCCAGGGAGTAATCCACTACACAACATCTCAAAGACTATGGACATTGCGAGGGTGTGGAATGGGGGTATCGAATATGTGCCAATGGCGCAGAGAAAGTGATGGTGGCTAGCTAAAGTGGACTGGCCTGATAGCTTGGAAATCTTCGCAAAATAGGAGCTTCGGTGTCAGGATTTGAAGGCAAGAGAAAAGCCCTTGGGGTAGAGGTTGATAGTAATATAGACAGTGTTAGTGGATTGGCTATTTACAGACATTTTCTCAATTGTAGATTCTTAGTCAAAGTGTCGAAGGAAGTTGCAGTTCCATGATCCAATTCGAATCGAGTTTCTGAGTACTAACCTTTCCCTGACCTTAATCCTTAGAGCTCGAAGTCCCATGCCTATTCCCACCATCACTTCATCCAACCCTTCTCCAACGGACCAGATCGCACCATCCATTCATCAACATATATCCTTCCGCTACGGTTCACGGCAAAAGACAAGTTCGAAGAAGAAGAAGAAGAACACAAATGAGGCAAAGATAATTTTAGCAAGCAATTCCTAGCGAGTGGTATTGGTGTGACGGAAAATATGGGAATGGTGGCTTGGGGTTAAATTGGACTATTAATTCGCAGCCCATGAGAACAGGTTGCAGCCTGTCAGGTTATTTTGTAAACCATAAGCTGGGCTGGTGTAAAAGGGGTAAGGTAGAAGGTTGTGAATATATTATATTTCGAAATCAAAGGGCCCATCCTTGTTCTCGAAGCTAGACGAAGCTAGACGTCGTCGGTCTACATCAATACCTAGGAGGTCAGCTCTGCAATAATTGTTATATCTTGTTAGACCGTCAGTCTACCCACACCAATAGGACCAAAGGGTACCTGCTTTTTAATATGTAGCATGGAGCTACAAAGAAGGAAATTTGGAACCAGAAAATTTGTTATTCAAAATCTAATCTATTCATTTCTATTGAGGTATCCGCCAAACCCTCAGACCGTACTTCCCTCTTCTCCTACGTGATCTCTCTTTCTTTCTATTCATATCTATTTGTTTATATGGGGGCCAGCCCCCAAACCTCTGATCCTCACTTCGTTCGACTATCTATGTATGTACTGTTGAAAAAACCACCATATTATATATCAATTTAGTCTTACTGAACTCTACACCATCTACAACTACTTAACCTGTCCTTTAGTATATACCCTAAAATTTCATCTACCATCGTCCTGTAATCAAGTTCTCTATTCTGAGAAATCGTCGATCTTCTGCCCGAAAAACGCTCCAAATCAAAAGGCCCCTCAAATAATAACCCATTCAAGTGCTTTACCCGAGAGGTAGCTACATACGATAGGCCTAAGCAGTGCTCTCGTTGATTGAGGTTCAAAAGAACCTTGGAATGGGTGAGCCCTTGGCTTTTATGCACCGTAATTGCGAAAGCCAGCCGTAAAGGAAACTGCCTACGTGAATAGCCTACCCCGTGGAATTCAGACCGACGAGTGACCAGAAAGACTGGTACTACACCATGCTCACAGTCCGGAACCTCTGATTGAATATACTCATCGAACTTGATAAGTAAAAAGGAAGCCATCTGAGAAGTATCCTGCCCTGTCACGTACCCAATATCATGAACCGTTCAGTAAGAAATTTAAAGTGTTGAAGCAAAGCTTGTAAAGATTGTAATATACTTACTCGAGTACAGATAACTCGATACCTCTTCCCTGGATTAGGAGTCAAAGAAGGTTATATAGCGTTTTGCCTATAATGTTATAAGCTGCAATACCTGTAGAGGCTGCCCGAAAGACAGGGTTCTCTCTTTTAGTCTCTTGAGCAAGATCTCGAAATTATATACAGATTTTCAGGAATATAAACATCTTTTCCAGATCTAGTTAAATTATCTATATTTAAAAAGAGTTATCAAAACATAAGTTTAGAAAGATCTAGTTTTTGGATATACTAGTTTACTAATATTTCTCATGTTTCTAATGTTTCTAATATTTCTAATGTTTTTAATATTTCCAATATTTCATACTAGATGATTCATCCCGATTATCTCATCCCATCCCATCCCATCATATCATCCATTCTACATGCAGTACACTTATTACATTCCGTATTCCAGACACTTTCTCCCCGAATTTGACTCTGACTTCTAACTACCAACTCCGGATCCGAATCTCCCACAAACAACCCCATCCATTACATTTCTTCACACTACATTACGTGACCATTACATCCACAGCTTCTACAACATCAGTCTGTCAGTCTTATTGCTTATTGCTTTTATGAGTAGATTCCCTACAATACAGGCTGAGCTGGTCTGGTTTCATCATATGCTGTGCTATACTATGCTCTGAAAATAATTAGTCGAAATTGCTTCACAGTAATCATCATCATCATAATCATCATGATTCATCATCTCAACACAAAGCATGCATGCAAGATCTCTCAAACGGAAAATACAGTAAATATACTATAAATATATATATAGCAACCCAAACCCCAATCCCAATCCCAGATCTATTCTATTCTTCTACTAGAAACATCAAACTAATAGAGAATGCTTCATGTAAATTATATTCCCCAGTTTTTATTTGCCTTTTGTTTATAAATGAGATGAGATGAGATATATGCAAAAAATGCCATGGTGCCGTTATGCTTTGAGTTTGATGAAAGGACCTAGAAATCTAAGCGAAGTTTGATCTTCGAACATAAAATAGATTGCAAGTCATACATACCGAACCGGTACTGTCGAAAGATTGTTGAAGTAATTATTTTGATTTAATATTTGTATTAGAGCCTTCTTCTTCAAAAGAGAACATCTCTATATTTAAGCATCCTCATCCATAGATTCAACCTCAGCTCCATCCCCATCTTCGAGCTCTTCATCGTCACTCTCAGACTCGCTATCATTCTGTACACCTACTAACCTCTCCTTAATTTCTCCTTCAACGGGTGCCACTCGATCGGAAAATGCACGTCGTACACCGGGGTTGGTACTGCAGTCCCAGACTTGGACGATTCCTTTGCTACCGGCTACTGCGAGTCTGAAACTCACTTCTTCGTCTGGTGCAAAGGTTGTTGAGAAAACCTTTCCAACATCCAAGTCTCGAGATACTACCATAGTAGGTCCGGTGGGTTGTATGTTCCAAAGCTTAACTTGTCTGTCTCCTGATCCGGTAGCCAAGAATCCTGGAATGGTAGGGTTTATATCGAAGGAAGAAACAGAATCATCATGTGCTTGGAGCATCCATACTGGTTTCGTGGCACTGGGGGTTGCTGGAGCGTTTCGGATATCGTGGAAATGAATAACACCACTCTCGGTTGAGACGTAGAAGTAATTCGGGTCATGAGGATCCCATCGAACATTCTCGACATCACTTTCGACTCCCCATCTTGGTGCTTTCGCGTCTGGCGCTCTCATATCCGCAGCTACGACTGTTCTATCGTAACTACCACTCAGCAGAACGGTAGATTCCTTTGGATGCCATGCTAACGAACATACTTTGTCTGTATGATGTGTGTATGACTTTGCACATGTGGTAGTATTTAAATCCCAGAGTTTGACAGTCTTGTCGGCGGATGAAGAGGCCAGTAAATTTCGGTGATGTCTGTTGGCAGCTAACGAAAGAACTGCGTCCACGTGAAATTCGTCATTGGTCTTCTTCGACTTCTTGTTCTTCTTCTTTTTCTTGGCCCCTCCGTCTGCATCCTTATGCTGTCCGCCTTGTCCCAATATAGCATTGGGATACATACAATCGACCGTATCTAAATCCCAAATCTCAATATCTGGGTCAAATGTTCCTACTGCGACGAAATTTGCCCTCGAGTCCTTATCCACACTTGGTTTTCCAACAGGCAGGTCGAGCCATTCCACGCAAAGAGGTATCGCCGGTAACATGATGTCGTGATGTACGTAAAGGTTATCAGCGCCATCTTCGTAAACGTATACTTCGAGATGTGCAACTTCATCCTCAATCTTGGCCGCCAGCAGCATATTGTCTGTTGCCAATATTTGAAGTTCTTCCCTGTCCTCATCTTCATCCTCGGCGTTTCCTGCCATCGTAATATATGGATCCTCTTCGTTCGATTCGTGATATGCAAGTGATTTCACATTTCCAAACATAGCCATTCCCTCACCACCAGCATTGTCTTCTTTAACGTCTTCATCATAATGCTCCAAATCGTATTCCTTTAAATCATCATCCTCGTCACTGCGTAAAAGTCAGCGGAAATCGAGAAAAATCTTTGGTATGAAACGAACCCTTTTGATTTCAATGCCTTCGAATCGGCTTCGTCATCTGAGCCTTCATCATCTACCATCGCATCTGGATCCGCGCCATTATCTGCAGTGTTTTGCGCTTCCTCCAAATCCTCGTTCGCATCATCTAATTGTAACTTTGCGAGATCGGCAATTCGCTGAAACTCTTCTTCATCGAAGGTATATTTGGTTGGAAAAGGCGCTGCAAAGCCTCGAGGGACCCACGCTGTTGCTGTGATCATAGACATGATGAATCAATATTATACCAGAAATTGTAAAAGATATCACAAATTGACTTGGAGCGGGGATATAAAAAATAAATTATTTTTATCTTAGCGTTATCTCACAATCAATCAATCAATGAAATTGCGGCCGCTCATGGCCAGCCTTTTCTGAAGCTCCAAGCTTTCAAAATGCCCCTACTCCAGGCCAGGACTTTTATTCCGTCAGCCAAAATCCCCGAGTCAATTTTTTGGGAGATCCTGAAGACTACTCCGATTCCAATTCTGCAATTAATATTGTACTTTTCGCGTTTTGTGAAAATTGGATTGAGGCCTTAGAACGTGCCACAAAACTTTTAATAAGGTACTAAATCACAGTAAACAGCAACACGAACACAGAACCTATTAAAACATAAGATGGGCCGCGAAGATGGAGATGTTTCTAAAAGACGCAAGTTGGATTTCAATCCTTTGAAATCTGACGATCGATTCGCAGTGCCTGCTCGACCTTCAACATCTCGCAGCAGTAGTAGATCTCCCTCGAAGTTTCAAAGCCGACCGAGCAATGGCTCTGCGACGCCACGATATACTCCTTCGGCCCGGTCAGCCCCCAAGCAGAAAGAATTTGATGAACCGGAGCCGTTCGTTGATGAGGAGGATTCGAAAGCACTAGACAGAGATTGGTATGCGGGCGATGAGACGGGACACATCTTTGGAGATGATTCACACAACCCATTCGGCTCCTACGACAATTCTTGGGCAGAGCAGCAACGAGAAGTAGCTTTAGTCGAAAAGAAAACGGTCAAGCGTCAGAGCGCTCGAGCCGCTCAAAAACAAAAAGATGTTGATGCATGGGAGACGAATCGAATGCTCACCTCTGGTGTTGCACAGCGAAGAGACTTTGGCGATGACTTCGAGGACGACGAGGAGGCTACTAGAGTTCATCTCCTCGTACATGACCTTAAACCTCCATTTTTAGATGGGAGGACAGTTTTTTCGAAACAGTTGGAGCCTGTGCCGGCAGTGCGTGATTTCCAGAGCGATATGGCAGTTTTTAGTCGCAAGGGAAGTAAAGTGGTAAAGGAGAGGCGGCAGCAGAAAGAGAGACAAAAACAGGCCCAAGATGCAACGAATATGGCTGGCACGGCGCTTGGAAATCTCATGGGGGTGAAAGAAGAAGAAGGCGACAGTGCGGCCCCAATGATGGGCGAGGAAGAACCACAGGGAAGTAGCAAATTTGCTCAACATATGAAGAAGAACGACGGTGCTAGTAACTTCAGTCAGAGCAAGTCATTAAGAGAACAGCGAGAATATCTTCCTGCATTTGCGGTGCGAGAGGATCTCCTCAGAGTAATTCGAGATAATCAGGTGGTCATCTGTGTTGGTGAGACTGGATCTGGAAAAACGACCCAAATCACTCAATTCCTCTACGAAGAAGGTTATGGAAACACGGGTCTGATAGGATGCACGCAACCTCGAAGAGTGGCGGCTATGTCTGTAGCGAAGCGTGTCAGTGAGGAGATGGAGTGTAAATTAGGGGGTACTGTTGGTTATGCCATCCGATTCGAGGACTGTACGAGCAAAGAAACAGTGATAAAGTATATGACAGATGGTGTTTTACTGAGAGAATCGTTGAACGAGCCAGATCTGGATCGTTATTCCTGCGTTATCATGGATGAAGCTCACGAACGGGCGCTCAATACGGATGTCCTAATGGGTCTGTTTAAGAAGGTTCTTGCACGTCGTAGGGATCTTAAGTTAATAGTAACATCTGCAACGATGAACTCGAAGCGATTTTCGGATTTCTATGGTGGAGCCCCCGAATTTTTCATCCCAGGACGTACCTTTCCGGTTGACGTTATGTATCACCGCTCACCTGTGGAAGACTATGTGGATCAGGCGGTTCAACAAGTATTGGCCATTCATGTATCTCAGGGTGCAGGTGATATTTTGGTATTTATGACTGGACAAGAGGATATTGAATGTACTTGCGAGCTTATCCAGGAACGTCTCAATGCTCTCAACGATCCACCGAAACTTCTCATTTTACCTATTTACAGTCAAATGCCAGCAGATCTACAAGCGAAGATTTTCGACAGAGCCGCACCTGGTGTTAGAAAGGTCATTGTTGCGACAAATATTGCCGAGACCAGTTTGACGGTTGATGGTATTATGTATGTTGTGGATGCTGGATACTCGAAATTGAAGGTGTACAACCCGCGCATGGGAATGGATACTCTACAAATCACGCCGATCTCACAAGCGAATGCGTCTCAACGTGCTGGTCGTGCTGGGCGTACCGGGCCAGGAAAAGCTTTTCATCTCTTTACTGAAGCTGCCTTCAAGGATGAACTCTATATTCAGACCATACCTGAAATCCAACGTACAAATCTCAGCAACACCGTTTTATTATTAAAGTCGTTAGGGGTGAAAGACTTACTTGATTTTGACTTCATCGATCCTCCACCTCAAGATACTATCACCACCTCGTTATTCGACCTCTGGGCGCTCGGAGCACTTGACAACATTGGGGAATTGACGGACCAGGGGAGGAAAATGACGGCCTTCCCCATGGATCCCTCCCTGGCCAAATTACTGATCACGTCTATAGAATACGGCTGCAGCGAAGAAATGCTCACCATAGTTTCTATGCTCTCAGTCCCCAGCGTTTTCTACCGTCCAAAAGAACGCCAAGAGGAATCAGACGCTGCGCGCGAAAAGTTCTTCGTTCCCGAATCAGATCATCTGACTTACTTGCATGTCTATTCGCAATGGAAGTCCAATGGGCACTCGGACGCTTGGTGTACACGACATTTCCTCCATCCAAAGTCCCTTCGTCGATCTAAGGAGATCAGAGAACAATTATTGGATATTATGAAAATGCAACGCATGAGCATGGTTTCTTGCGGCACTGACTGGGACGTTATACGCAAATGTATATGCTCGGGTTATTACCATCAAGCCGCAAAAGTCAAGGGAATAGGCGAATATGTCAATTTGCGCACTTCTGTCACAGTACAATTACATCCAACTTCGGCACTTTACGGATTAGGTTATCTACCTGATTATGTCGTCTATCACGAGTTGATTCTCACATCAAAAGAATATATGTCGACTGTTACATCAGTAGATCCACACTGGTTGGCTGAATTAGGAGGTGTGTTCTTTAGTGTGAAGGAGAAGGGTTATAGTGCGAGGGAAAAAAGGGTTACCGAGGTGGAGTTCAACAGAAAGATGGAGATCGAGGCGAAGATGGCCGAGGATAAATTGAGAGAAGAAAAGAGGATAGAAGCGGAGGATAATAAATTGGCGAGGAAACCGATAGGTATCACAGATGGAAGCGGGCCGGTAGTTAAGAAAGTCACCGCGAAGGGCGCGGTGAGAAGACCTGTTGCGAGACGGCCTGGAAGGGGATTCTGAGGTGGCAGAGAGGCGTTTTAAATACATGGGCATATCTGTATATATACGGAGTATACTCAGATCAATTGAATATACCAGCTCTTTGAGCACGATACCATTGTAACGTCTCAGTATTTTCGATCATATGTGCGTTTTACAATCGCGTCTCTTCCTCCTATTCAGTCTTCATGGCAAAGGGGCAGGCTCGATGTAGGTGACTTCCCAAATCGCAATACACTAGTGCCACTAGTGGGAGCTAAAACCGTCCTTTAGCGTCAAAAAACTAAATTGAGATTTTGATTTTGCTCTTGCTCTTCCTCTTCCGCTTCTTCTTCTTTCAGTCATGAATTGATTGTAATCCTAGCTTCGATGACTACCTTTATTAACAAAATTTATACTACTTTTCAATACTCGGAATAAATTGAACATTCTGCTCTTAATTTTTTTTGGATGAGTACCGCTCCGACATCTTGTAAGATCACACTAATTAATTATCTAATGGATCTATATAGCATTGATGGTAAAATATGGAGTATTAACAAGAAGTAGTGTATATATATTACAAAATCTCAATCGCTGGGACGTGGGATTATATAGTTGTGCATGGAATATCTGCATAGAGATGGAGTTTGCCTGGTACTCTACTTTCAGCATCAAGGAGACGGTGTTTTTCCTGCTTCTTATGGTGCAAGACATACCTATGTTAAATACAACTCACGCTATCGATGACGTCTTCGAAGTTCGCACTTCACTCTCAACAACTGATCCAACTACATGACCATCAAAGTTCACCTCGCCAATCTCCTCAAAAACATACAGTATCGTATCTGTAATGCATCCCTTCGGATACAACAATACCACATGTGAGTACATCCACATGACGGGTTACCGGGCCTCTAGAGCCCCGGTCGCATGTAGAGGGTGGAAATGAGAGAGTACATCCGTCCATAGATATGTTCCGGCGAGTGCCTGGACCTCGACAAGTGTTATGGTTGCATGTGCAAATACAAATACAGTGGCATATGCTGCTGTGTCCATATGCTGTGCAAACATCTATCGATTAGCCTGCAGGGTTCCCCGGTTTCCAATTTGTTTCAAGTAGCTGTCGGCAATGGGGTCAGTCTTGGTAGACTTGGGTTTTTGTAACAGGCTAAATTGGCAGCGTATCATTTGGAAAGTTTAGTAACATTTTAAGCCATGAGACTTTATTTTTCATTTCACTATATGAATGTCATGACTGACAAAAGCTTTCAAAGCAATCATATATCAAAGTTTTGATATTATCATATATTTATTATATTGTTTCTGCGAAGTGAAAGTAGTCTTTCCTTTCGGAAACACAGTAAGATGAGTATGAGTTTCTTGCCAAGTAGGAAAGCCACTTTTCTCTCTCGGGTATTTGCACCGAATTGGCCGGATCAATAACTTCGTCTGGCAGTTCCTGTACCACGATCTAATCATCTAAAATTCTTGGTTCATCAAAGCATAAATCATCACCACTTGCCATGCTCGGAAGACGTCAAGATCTACCTCCTGTGGATACAGTCTGCATGCATATATGATAAATTCTACTTCAACAAACAGCTTATATTCTCCCGTCTTTTTTGTTTGCATTCCTCATTGCAAATATTCTCCGTTCTCCCGTCTGAGGCTGTGAAAGATCAAGTCCGATTGGGATGCCTATTGAAAGTATTATATCAGCCATCTTAACAGGGATGTCAGACGACGCGCCAACCTTCGGATTTCTCACTGCTGAATTCAGCCCATGTGGCAGATTCATAAACTATGCTTTAATTTAATTGAATTAATATATTCACTCTGTTCGTCAAGATAAATCTTCGGTTCTACGTACCCCGCGGGGGAAGCTTAAATCTGCAGTGCCTGCCCAAGTTAGACTTCGTTCCTCCAAAGATACTACAACTCAATATCAAATCTCCAAAAACACAACAATCTCATTTCAACCGTCTAAAAAAAACTCTCTCTCGACATCAAACCTCCAAAGACACTACAACTGGTATCAAACATGTCGAAATCATTGATTACCACACTTCTCGTTTCCATTCTACTTTCCATCGCTCATGCGTTTGGAGGAAGCACTGTAGGAGGTTTTCTGAGCCAAAGTAGTTGCAACGCATCCACCTTTAAGTTTTCCGACACAATCGATGTTGGCCCTGCTCCTGAGTTTGTCATCACCGTAACACCCATTTTGTCTGGTCTCTGTCCCAATTCGTCTGGCCAAAAGACAAACTCCACTTTGAACTTGAACACATGCCTCGGAAACAACGACGCCCACCTCCTTGTGAGTTTTCTCATTCTCCGCACTTTGAGTTTCTATACTGACGTCAAGAAATAGTGGCAGAAAAAGTACATGACCTCTTAGCTTATCTTGATTTATTCTAATGTGTTTACTGTGTAGTGGCATGTTCCAAACCACCTGCGGTTGTGAGCTCGAAATCCCTAATCTATGCTGTGGCTGTGGTGCGGCAAATGGAAGCACAGTCCCGAGTGGAATCTGCATTAATCTCGGTATGTTTCTTCCTGTACTGATGGCACTGGATGTGTTTCCTAATATGTGTGGTAGATCAGGGAGTCGCAGCCGATAAAGGACAATTGAATTGCGATAATCTTCCAAGCAATAATTAAGGGTCTGCATATTATTGAGTGAAGGACAAGTCGTGGATGTCTAATATGGCGTTGGCTTGGTTGTAATTGGTACTAGATTTGAGGGATCGGCGATGGGTTTGGGATATCTGATCTGATATGGGGTCTTCGGATTGGGAAGTCTTTGCATGCAATATATCAGGAAGGCCCTGGCAGGGGAAGGGATTTGTTTCGTACTATGCTTTTACTTTTGCACGCACATAGTATGATTTCATCTCATTGACTTGACTCTTCATGCTTATATATCGGCTTTGTGATGTGATGTGAAGTGTAGTCTATATCAACAACAGCTAAATGACAATAGAACCCGCTCTTTATAAGGTAATAATTACCATAATGCCTCCCTCAGCTACACACAAAAGGTATCTTTCTATCAAGTCTAATATGATATGATATGATATGGTACGATTCGATAATGAGAAGAATGTGTTTGTTATATACTCGAGTACACTCTACATTAATATGCAGGAACTCTTTACTTATATATAACGTATGGAATATAGATGTCTAGTGAATCTTAAGATATACGGTGCTATACATCTATTACGTCACATCTCTAATGAATCTAATCCAAAATACTCGAGTGTAGACATCAAGATTAGACTCATTAATATAAATATATCTATAGATTACGTCGTGGGAAATTCGCTGCGTATCTCATGATTTGTTTGAATTTCTCATTACCTCTCTACAGCTATCCATCTCTACCGTCGATACCCATTCCTAATTCTATAATCCTTATTCGGCCCCTTCACGCTATATTCCTGGCTCCACTCCTCCACATTCACCCCATGAAATATAAACTCATATTTCACATCATAAGTATCATCAATACAAAGATGACTCGACTTTGCCTTCCATCCCATATTCTCACTCTTACTCCCCTGCTCATCACTAGCCTCTGGAACCAAAATTTCCAACTCATGAAATAAGTAATCCACTCCCAGATTATCATCAGTTTTCACAAACCACACACTTAACGTATCGGTATCCTCTCGATATCGATATACATATCTCCTCGTAGCTCGAAACGTGATTCCGGTATCCGCAACGAAATCTCCTTCTTCGACATATAGGTATTCGGAATCGAAGGACGGGTCTGTAGGGAAACGGGGGAGGAACTTGGCGGTTCCGGTGAAGGTGCCGGAGGGGAAGGTGGGGAGATTACTTATGAGGGAGCGGGAGAGTTTCCATGTTCCTTGCAGAGAACGGAATATAGCTTTAGAGACGAAGGCGCCGCGTGTGGATGAGGAAAGAAAAGTCGAGTCGATAATGGAGAGAGCGAGCGCGGCTTGATCTTTTTGGGTGCTGCTCGCGTGGGAATACAGGTAGCGGGATGGGAGGACGATTCCTGTGCGTGCGTCTGGGTCGTGGGTGGGTTCTTGTCGTTGGATTCCTACGGCGGCGCTGAATGTTTCCATGAGGTATGCATAGTCTCCCATCGGAAATTGGGCAATGCGGGGATCGGTGCGCAGTTGCAGAATTTTATCGAGGGTATCGTCTGTTTCTAGCGTTTTCTGTGCTTGTGCGTCTCCGGACCAGAGCTTTCCCAGGAATCGAGCTTGCATTTCCATGACGCCCCAATAGGGACTTCGGTAGAAGCCGACGAAGCCCAGGGAGGGGAGTTTTGCGTTGATTGTAGAATGCACGTTTAGGGCGAGTGGAAATTCGCTGCTTGTTTCGTCGAATGAGAGATGTTGGAGGATTTCTTTTGGTAACACACTGAGTGATGGTGATGCATCAAAGCCAGTTGCTAAGATTACTGCTGCAACATCGTCAATGGTTTGTTGAGTTCCGTTCTCCTCGACGATGATGGCATTTGATTGATTGGGTGCTGCACCCATCACCTTTCCTCGGATCGTTTTGATGTCTCCAGATCGGACAAATTTGACATAGTCTTCGCTGGTTGTAAGTCGTGGTGGTTCAGAGCGAACATCTCCTGCTATTGCAAGATGATCTGTACCAATCTCACTTTGGTCAGTACCAAGATAGTTGTTCATGAAGTCGTTTGTAATTTTGGCTGCTTCCGGCGATATGTGACCAGATGAGTCCTTGAGGGGTCCTGGAGGCTTCCATCCAATATTGTAAGTGACAAGATCAAGGGGCAAGAACGTTGGTGCTGAGTTTTGAATCTTAGGGAGGCGTTAGCGGAATAATCTAGTGATGAGATAGGTATCATTTACCTTTTCAGCTTCGGGCGAAGCACCATCGATCATAGGGTTATTTGGGAATGTGAGAGGCATCACCCAAAATGGTTGTTGAATCACATTGTATATCTTGTATTCATTCGCATTTGGAATTGGACGTTGCGTTGAATTCATGGCAGAGGATACCTGCAAAGCGACTGCTGCTGCGGTTTCAATACCCGACATCTGCCCTCCAACAACCACAATATTCCTTTCCTTGGGGGATGTAATATTTCCATTATCAGTCAACAAACTGTTGACAGCACGAAGCCTTGAGCTATGCCAGACTGGAGCTGGGAAGTCTGGAAGGATATTGGGTATTTTAGGCTTTCCAAAGAACCCAGTGGCTACAATTACATGATCAAATTCGTAAACTTGTGGCGATTCGGTAGAATCATTATGTTGAATATAAACATTCCATTTCCCTGATGCAGCGGTTTGCCAATCCGTCGGTGGCTCGATCTTGACAACTCTGACACCCAACTTAATGGAATATCCAGGGTACATTTTGACATAGCCTTCGAGATATTTCCCAACCTGCCATGCTTTCGGGCAAGCGAGGGATGAAGCGGGCCATGCCAGGTCACTAAAACTGACTGTATGACGGCTTTGGTTTGTGCACATATTAGGATTCACTAGGCCGTCATCCTCACGAGATATAGGCCACAAGCCACCTATTCTATGAGACTGCTCAAAAATTGTTACTTCGAAGGTGCCTTTTGGATGGTCGTGGGTCAGTGTTTTGGCTGCCACGAGCCCTGAAGGACCAGCACCTAATCAGTGAAGGTTAGCTATGATAATCTCAAACCAAGGAATGTACTCACCAATCACACATACGGTCTTCGTTCGAGTTGACATCTTAAATAGTGTGTAGCTTGCACGCATAGAAAGATGTGAAGTCCAGCTTATGAAACCATAAATTCTTACGGCTCAGAGATGGGAATGATTCAACCAAAGGGATATGTTTACCAACTTAGTAATGATCTCGATAAAGAATGTGTTATACCTCGCAACAGATTACCTTTTCTGCAGCTTCCCCAGTTATTAGTACTACAGATATTCATCACTGTACCACTTTTGGAGTTTCTGACACGCATGAAGATCACGTTTTCGAGATTTTGCTTCCAATCACATGATGAGATCGGACATCCAAACAACCGAAGATGCTACCCCCGAGATGGTCTAGCTCCAAATACGGATACCGTGGCTTTCCCCAACCTTTCTCCGTAACTCGTGCCGCCAGATAGTCCGCAGCCCGGGCATACTAGCACAAACTACATATTAGTGAACTAGGTACGAAAGGAATATCCTGGGATTTTAGCTCCTGAGAGTTGAGCACCGTTATTTACTGGTGTATGAGAGGCAGCGGATGGCTTTTTGGCTCGGTCCTGAGGCTAATTATTCTTAAATAATTATCAGCCAGTTGTGTGGAATAACGCTCTTCGCCGAAGTCGGGAGAGGGGTTGTAGTTAAACGAAGGGGAGCTATTGTCGAGCGATCAAATTTCCATCAGGGCAGTGGCAAACCAGCATCATAATCTTGTTGATTTTACTGACTGGTGTCAACGAGTTTCCATGTCAACAGCTGGGTTATAGGAGCAGCTAGCTGTACGTTGTTGAAGTGTCAACAGATGATTGCGGCTTTGCCACAGGCTCATCGAGCCTAAGTGCGTTCTTTGTAGTTCAAATGTCCCAGGCTCTGTGGGGTGCTGATGCAGATTCTGGGGATCGGCATATTTAGAAGTCCTTGGATAACAGATCCCATGTGTCATAACTCATTCCCCGTTCATACTGGGGACAAGATTTCCTAGCCACTGCTAGCTATACAATCTTGTGAAGCTCTTACATAGTCCTCTCCACCCCGCTCTTCTATTTTCTACTGTCCTAATTCGCACTACGTTCAAAATCAACATTATTCGAATCCTCAAATCATGGCTTCGAATAATCTTCCCAGGGCTTTCACCAATGCAGACGATGAGAAAGAAGTCGTAGGTCTTGATGAGCATGCCCCTTCCCCAGATTTACCTCCAAACCCAGATGCGGATTTGAGCGACGAAGAAAAGGCTGAGATCGTAAGTCGATGAATATCCTGAAACCTCGAGATGTACTGATGATTTTTACAGGACCGTAAGCTGGTACGAAAGCTTGATTGGACTTTGATACCATGGGTAAGTGATCATTGATCTCCACCTGGTTTTCTTTTTAATGTCGATAGCTATGTGTTCTCTACCTACTCGCTTTCCTTGATCGCACGAACATTGGAAATGCGAAGATTGGTGGCTTGCAAAAAGACATGAATAACATGTCGACGGGCAAATATAATGCCGTACTATCCATCTTCTTCATTTCGTATGCACTCTTTGAGCCTGTTACCAATGCATTGCTCAAGAGATTTCGCCTATCTGTATTCGTGCTAATTATCATGTAAGTATCAAACAGCTGGCTGCTTTATATAATCAATCCCATAGTGAGATGCGCAAGTTACTGAAAGCGTTATAGTATTGCATGGGGCTTGTGCATGACGTTCATGGGATTTGTCGAGAACTGGTCAGGTCTAATGGCAGCACGGTGGTTCCTTGGTCTCGCTGAAGCTGGGCTGTTCCCGGCATCAGTTACTATCTATCCTGCTGGTACAAGAGATCCGAGTTCGGTGTTCGAGTTGCGATTTTCTTCTCCGCGGCTGCTGTATCTGGTAGCTTTGGTGGACTCCTCGCCGCGGCGATAGTGAAGATGGAAGGTATTGGTGGTCTCCACGGATGGGCTTGGATTTTTATCCTGGAAGGAATTATCACAGTCCTGGCTGGAGTCGTTTCGTTCTGGCTGGTGCACGATTTCCCTGAAAAAGCTAAATTCCTCTCCGAAGTCGAGCGAAATAGAGTCATCCGCCGTCTAACAGCCAATCAACAATCCGCAGGCCACGAAGAACTCAGCGCAAATTCTTTCTGGCAAGCAGTCAAAGATTACAAGATGTGGCTGGGTATGATCATTTATATGGGTTGTTGTATGCCCCTATACGCATTTTCGCTGTTCCTCCCTACCATCATCACTCAGCTTGGCTACACAACAACTAGAGCCCAGCTCCTGTCAGTTCCACCATATGTCGCTGCCGCTATCTTGACAGTCGTGATAGGATTCATCGCCGATCGTACCCGTCAACGAGGCCTCTGCAATATTGCCGTGTCCTTTCTTGGTATCGCCGGCTTCGCCATGCTACTATGTAGCCAGGAACCTGGTATTAAATATGCCGGGACTTTCCTTGGAGCCCTCGGTATCTATCCTTGTATTGCTAACACTATCTCCTGGATCTCCAACAACATCGAAGGCTCTTACAAGCGAGGCGTTGTCCTAGGATTTGTGATTGGATGGGGTAATTTGTGTGGTATCATCAGCTCGAATATCTATTTTAACAAACCTAAGTATATTGTAGGCCACGCTGTTGTGATGGCTTTTATGATCCTTTTTCTTTTGGGTGGAAGTACCTTACTACATTTGTTATTGAGAAGAGAAAATAGCAAGAGAATCAAGGGTGAGAGAGATGTTTGGTTCCAGGGGCTCAATGAGAGTGAGAAGGTGGCTTTGGGGGATAAGAGACCGGATTTCTTGTATACTTTGTAAGCTTATTGTGCTGTATCTTAGGAGAATAGGTCTAGAGTTTGCTAGATGAAGACATAGACGTGGATTAATAAATAACAGTGGGAGGGGAAGGGGGTTCAGAGACATAGACAATAAATATAAAGGTCTTTTTATCCCAACTTGATGGTAACATCTTATCTGATCCTCGCTCTGCTCGTCCGAATTCGAGTTGGGTATATCAATCAGTGACAGGTGTCTTTTTGTAAGTTGGCATAGAAACATTGAGATTTCGTGGACATTCTATCTTAAACACATCTATTTGATGATATGTTCTTTTTTCGTACCAGATGGTTGCAGTAGATTATGATGATTTTGATGCTGTGTTGATTATGTAATCCACTCTACGCCCGTCGCGTCGTCGCGTCTCCTTCCAAGCAACATTATAATTGTAAAGCAACTCCCTCATTACAACAAAAAGCTGCTGGGAATCTGCCACGATGAGTAGACCAAACTCAACTCCAGGAAAGACCCAGAAGTCAATATCCAGCTTCTTTACTCCAAGATCTAGTCAAAAACCTCAAGATCCAAGTCCGCCACCTGCTTCCAATGCCCCAGGAAACCTTTATGATGCTGAGAGCGACCAGAAAATTAATGAGACTACGAATACCACTGGAAATAGCTCGAAACGGGTATTGGAAGAAGATTTAAATGGGGGAAACACTGGAGCAAAAGAAAGATCATCTAAACGAGCAAAGAATGTTGATGTTGAGGAGGAAGATGGCGAAAGCTCTACTCTGCCAGCTGCCAATGCTCGAAAGCCACCGTCTAGCTCAACACTAGGCAAGTCTAAGCTCTCTCCGCGAACGAATAAATATATGTTTTCGAGCTCAAGTCAATTGGCAGCTGCGGATCCTACGATTGAGGAGGAACCTGAAGACGAGTCAGAGAAATCACGGAAGGCCGAATTACACAAGAAGTTTGTCAAGAAATTGGGACATCCAGATAGTATCAGCCGGAATATTCCTGAGGATAATGCAGCTTTAGAAGGTGGCGACGAAGAAGAAGGAGAGGATGAAGAAGAAGCACCTGCGCCTGTGAAGGCCAAGAAGAAGGGCGCAAAGACGGGCAAATTAACTCCAATGGAGTTGCAAGTCATCGAAATTAAGCGCAAACACATGGATACATTGTTGATTGTGGAAGTTGGCTATAAGTTCAAATTCTTTGGTGAAGATGCAAGAACGGCAGCAAAAGTGCTCAGCATTGTGTGCATACCGGGTAAGTTTCGATTTGACGAACGTAAGCTATCCGCCCTCGAATCTCTACCTCATGAAGGTCTGACACAGTATAGATCCTTCAGAGGCACATCTTAACTACTTTGCATCTGCAAGTATTCCCGTTCATCGACTCCCCGTCCACGCAAAGAGGCTCGTCGCTGCAGGTCACAAAATTGGTATTGTTCGACAAACGGAAACAGCTGCATTAAAGAAGGCTGGAGACAATCGGAATGCCCCTTTTGTTAGGAAGCTCACCAATGTCTATACTAAAGGCACATATATCGATGATATTGAGGGATTAGACTCAACCGATGCACCGTCCGGTGGTGCCCCTGCAACAGGTTATCTTCTCTGTATAACGGAGACGAAGGCTAAAGGATGGGGAACGGATGAGAAAGTTGAGGTTGGTATACTGGCTGTTCAACCTGCTACTGGAGATGTTATTTACGATAACTTCGAAGATGGTTTCATGCGGGGTGAAATCGAGACACGATTACTACATATTGCCCCTTGCGAATTTCTCATAGTTGGGGAACTCACAAAAGCTACTGATAAGCTTGTACAGCATCTTTCAGGGAGTACCACCAATGTATTTGGCGATAGAATTAGAGTTGAGCGTGTGGAAAAGCCAAAAACCATGGCTGCCGAGTCGTATTCTCATGTGGCCCAGTTTTATGCGGACAAATTGAAAGCTCACCAGAGCAGCAAGAATCAGCGAGAGCAAGAACTATTAGAGAAAGTTTTGAAACTTACCGAGCCGGTTACTATTTGTCTGTCTGCTATGATCACTCATATGACTGAGTATGGGTTGGAGCATGTGTTTGACCTTACCAAATACTTTCAGTCGTTTAGTGCTCGGTCTCACATGCTGTTAAATGGAAACACTCTGACAAGTCTCGAGATTTATACCAATCAAACAGACCACACCGAAAAAGGAAGTCTATTCTGGACTCTCGACAAAACACAAACAAAATTTGGCCAGAGACTGCTAAGAAAGTGGGTTGGTAGACCTCTTCTAGACAAGCAGCGATTGGAAGAGAGAGTTGCCGCAGTGGAAGAACTGAAGGATAATGTCAATACCCCAAAAGTAGACAAATTAAATGCCACCCTTCGAGAAGTCAGATCAGATCTGGAGCGAAACTTACTTCGCATATACTATGGCAAATGCACTCGACCAGAACTTCTCACTGTTCTCCAGACCATGCAAAGAATCGCCAACGAATTTGCGCACGTCAAACAACCTATCGATGCCGGCTTCGAGTCGGTCCTACTTAATGAAGCCGTAGCATCTCTCCCCGCAATCGGTGAAATCATAATATCCTTCCTCGACAAGATCAACGCCCAAGCCGCCCGCAAAGACGACAAATACGCATTTTTCCTCGAAGATTACGAAACCGAAGAAATTGGGGAACACAAATGCGGCATAGGAGCCGTAGAACAAGATCTCGAGGACCACCGCACTGTCGCCGCCACCAAACTCTCCAAGAAAACCCCCGTCACCTACGTCACCATCGCCGGCATCGAATACCTCATCGAAGTCCCCAACAGCGACCTCAAGAACGTACCCGCTTCGTGGGCCAAAATCTCCGGCACCAAAAAGCACTCCCGATTCCACACCCCCGAAGTCATCAAATTCCTCCGCGAACGCGACCAACACAAAGAATCGCTCTCCTCCGCCTGCGACACCGCATTCTCTACATTCCTCTCCGAAATCTCCACCCACTATGCCCTCATCCGGGACACCATCTCGCACCTCGCCACCCTCGACTGTCTCCTCTCCCTCGCAGCCGTAGCTTCGCTCCCCGGCTACTGCAAACCCACCTTCACCACCGACACCGAAATCTCCGTCATCAATGGCCGACACCCCATGGTTGAACAACTCCTCCCCTCAACCTACATCCCCAACAACACCACACTCTCCACATCTCCCGACCAGACCCGCGCCCTGCTCATCACAGGCCCCAACATGGGCGGTAAATCCTCGTACGTGCGCCACGTAGCCCTAATAAGCATCCTCGCGCAAATCGGCTCCTACGTGCCCGCCGACTCCGCCCGCCTGGGCCTCCTAGATGGCATATACACGCGCATGGGCGCGTACGATTCTTTATTCACGGCACAATCTACATTCATGGTCGAGCTGTCCGAAACGGCAGCGATACTCAAATCAGCAGGTCCGAGATCCCTAGTGATATTAGATGAGTTGGGACGAGGAACGAGTACGCATGATGGCGTGGCGATAGCAGAAGCGGTGTTGGATTGGGTGGTGAGGGAGACGAAGTGTTTGTGTTTGTTTATTACACATTATCAAACGTTAGCGGGTGTGGCGAGAGGGTTCGAGAAGGGTAAGGAGTTGAGGAATGTGCATATGAAGTTTACCGCCGAGAAGAATGGAAGGCGAGTTTCTAATGCTGATACGGTTAAGGATAGTGAAGATGTTGATGAGGAGATCACATTTCTGTATGAAGTCGGTGAAGGGGTTGCACATAGATCTTATGGCTTGAATGTGGCTCGGTTGGCACGAATCCCGAAGGCTGTACTCGATACTGCTGCATTTAAATCACGGGAGTTGGAGATGGACGTGAAACAGAAAAAGCTATTGGGACTATCTAAAATGATTTCGAATGTACTAGAGAATGGTGCCGATCAGCTAGACCAGCTTTTCATCGGTATGGAGCAGCTGTAATATATGATACCAGTTCAAGGATTAGATAGCAATGTAGAACCAGCATACCCGCGCAATCGCTAGCTCTTCAACGCCTCGTTTCCAGTTAAAATAATTGTAGAAAGTAAAAAACCACAGAAAGAACCAAGTTCCGTATAATATGCCTCCTCTGATAAAAATTCGACCACAACAATGGCCTGCTATAATAAATCTTATTTGAAGTCAAAACGCCTCAGACGGTGTTATATAGGCCCATGGCATTTGGAGTGCTGTAAAAAGTAAAAAATCCCAATCTCACATACCAAAATGTGGCATGTTAACACTTGCACCATTGGTAATGGGGCCTGAGAGATGTAGATGGCTGCTGGGTAGGTGTGAGGCGTGGCCGACCGAGTTGAAATCGCCTTGAAAACCTTGATCAAAAGTATTCATTGGCTTGATGTCCTGATTCATCTGGGAAAGGTCCATATGATCCCCTCCATACGAGAACGATCGGGGGTGGTGATTGTAGAGGGGATTGTACATTGATGCATTGTCAAAAAACATATGAGCCGGGAAGCCATGGTGAGGGGTCGAGACGGTTCGTCGTGCCTGCGTGTCAGATTGACTGCTTTCTTTGGCGAACATACGCATTGCAGTAGGTTTGACAACAGGTGTGGGAGAGATGTTGTTTCCGAGATTTGTATTCGTAAAGCTGGTTGAGGCGCCATCCGAAAAGTCGAACCTATGATCTTCCAATGGGCTCTCTGTACGACCTGGGCTAATCTCAGGAGCATCCTGAAAGACATTGAAAGAACGCTTCTTAGCTCCCATCTCTTCCATAGTCATTCTAAACTCCTCATCTTCCTCGTTACTTGGAGTAAATCGAGCACCAAACGCCAATGGATTAAGTGTTGGTGTTGGATGTAGGGCAAGTTGACCAGCAGGCTGACTTGTTTTGGCGGATACTTGTCGCTTCTCTGGGCTTCTAGCCGAACTCCTTTGTGGTCGACCAGGTCTTAGACGGGGCACATTAACACTGACATCCGCCAACACCATTTTGCGAGTTCTGCGTTTTCTCGGGGTGGGATCTCGAACCTAATGTGTTAAAGTCAGTATGTAACACCTCAAAATAAGATAAACGTTGCCACATCCAGGCAGACTTACCGGGCTAGTCTCAGTCGAAAGAGGACCAAAAATGTTCCTGGAAGTTCTGAATGCTCCATCAGGGTGGTAGGAGGTTTCAGTGGGCTGGACCTCAGCAGACGCGGCCATCATCAGTTCAAGGATCGAGCCATCTTTCCTCTGATTTCTCATACGCTTCATTTCAGCTGTGGCAGAATCAAAGAGATCCATGCCAGGCCAGAACACACCCTTCAACTTTGCACTGTCCGAGAGCTTCTCTATAATTTCTGCATCTGCCCCTTCCTCCTTTAGTGGCGTAGTAAGACTATATGAGACTTGATTAGTACGGTGCCATTCCAAGAATGATCCATGAACCACGACTTACTTGGTGGTAACTGATGCTGTCTCTGTTGCGGAAGGTGTTTTTTGAAGTGCATAGCCTGGAATCTGGCGTCTAGTTGTTGGTGTTGCGTACAAAGTATTATGATCCCACTCGCTTCCCATATCAGAGTTAGATGTAGATGCATTGTTATTGCTATTGATATTGGTGTTTGTTGTAGTTGGCCAAAGATGCATTCTTGGGACAGGAGCTCGAAAAATCGGAGCCAAATTGGACTCATCGCCGAAGATATCGTCGATTTCTTTCTTGATTTTTGCTGGTCTGGGCTATTTGTGCTCCTGTCAGTATTCTCATATAGCATTCCGTTCACAGGGCAAGATTTACTATAGCCTTATTGTTCCTGACCTTCTTGTCCTTGGCAGCTTTCTTCTGGTCTTTCGAGGCGAGTCTTTCGGACAGTAGTCGTTCTAGATCATAGTTATCATACCAATCCTCGAAATTGTCCAGTTGAACCTTTGCTGTCAATTCTGAGGCAGCCCGAATTTTAAGCTTGAAATAATTTGATAAATGGGCCTTGGAAGAAGTATGGGTAAGAAGATGAGATACATCGGAGAATTGAGGATTCTTTGGGCAAATACTGCAATGCAGCGGGATATTGGTGTGGTTCTTCGACATTTTGGCTGCAGCTATCCATTTAGAGTAATTAGCAATTGAGTAATCCACAAGAAGGGAATGTGCATAGTTAAAGGCAGATTGGCAAAAGAGACAGAAGCGGAAACTCTGCAAACGTCTGTTCCCGTGGGTTTAAGTTGCTCAAATGGCAACAGTTATGCCGATTCCGTGCAATGGAAAAGGCATTGTTTTCTGCTGTGGCCCGAAAAGATCCTTTGAATCTCAAGGCGTAATTGTTGAAGACCAAAGGAATTGAGTTGTGTAGAAAGGTTTAAGAGAGCAAAAACATACAGATTGATCTAAATAAATGCTACAGCTCCTAATCGTCCATGGGAATGAGCAAAGGTAGCAAGTCGTCGATTACTTCTCCAAATTTGTGTGAAGGAGATGGTTTCCTCAAAATATGACAGTTGAGTAAGAAAGAACTTGCATATGGTAAAGAGGTGAGTGATGAGTGATGATTGACGGAAGGAAGAAAAGTGATAACGATCGAGAGTGAGAGTTAAACTGTATGCTGAAGAGAAAAGAATGGAAGGAGCGTTGACGTTCAGTAAAGTATCGGGAATTCCAGAAGAGGTAGTTGCACCGGGGAGGTCCTGCCAGATCAAGCTAACATGGTCTCGGCAAGGGGAATAGAAAAGAGTGTATGAGGAGAATATCGAGATATGTGTACCGGTGTCAGACTGTTAATAGAGAGAGACTGATTAGGAATAAGATAGTTTTTGTAATAAAGATATGAAATTAAGAACAAGGTGAGTGGTTTACTGGCGAAAACCCTCGAATTATGCTGTGGAAGGACTGGATACCGCTGTCAATATTGCACAGAATTGTTCAAAAGTAGATTGAGAATACAATAGAAAAAGAAGTCTTGAAAAAAGTAGTGTGCAGCCTGAGATATAATTGTGAAAATGAAGACAATGTAGTAGTGGAATATGTCGTTATGGATTTGTCTATTGAATGGAGAGGGTCGTTGTCGATTGTTCACAAGTAGATTGAGAATACAATAAAGAAAGAAGTATTGAAAGAAATAATAGTGACTGCAGATATGATTGTGAAAATGAAGACAACGTAGTGAAATGTGTCGTTATGGATTTGTCTATCGAATGGAGAGAATCATTGTCGTTGTCTCGAGGATTTATATCAGAGTCACGGTGGTAGTTGACAACTCCACATCACCTACAAAGCCCTTCTCTATTCTTTATCACACTTTACTTGTAGATGACCGTCACGACAATGACAATTACAATGATGATGACCACAACAATGATAGTAAACAGGAAATAAGACTCAAATAGTATTTAATTGATTAACAATATATAGAAACCATAATCGAATTACTCTTGAGGAAATCAATAAATAGTAAATTTGGAGGACCCCCAACTTAATGATTCAAACTCAAACTTCGTTGTTCGAATGAAGATATAAATCATAGGGGATATTCCCACCAACTTTTTTATGTAGCGAGACTGATGCAGGAGAGCAGAGTAAATCTTGTGTGAACTAGTTGACTACTTTGACTAGGTACTTTCACAGGTTCTCATCTCATCCCATCTCATCCCATCTTTCAATTATTTATTTCATTCTTCCTGGTTACTCAATTTAACTCCCACTCTAAGGTCGGAAAGTATCTGCCCAGACATCAAACCACTGATGAAGAGTATACTGGGACACATACCATTGTTACTTTATTATGATGTACCATTGACATTTGAGTGTTCATACCACTATCAAGTCATGAACACCTCATGGTCAATGAATTGCTATTCTCCTGCCTTGTATCCTGATACCACTCTTTAATCGGTGTAAGGCTATTAGATGGCAGGAGTTAAGTATATAGTTTTGATTACAGTAAGGAATAATAGGGAAAAGTATATCCAGATATTGGTAAAGAGTATTGAAGAATTTAAATGAAAGTTCTACCACCGTGACTGGACCTGCGCGAAGAACCCTTACTCCACTGACTTACTAAAAACACCCAAAGTTACGAGGCATTGATCGAGGCATTGATCGAGGAGTTTATGGAATACGTTTCCTTAATTCATTATTCATTATATCATTCGAGCAGAGGGCATCCTAAGACTACCCTAGAGCTCGCTCAGTAATTCTCTTCGGCATACAACTAGAGAGATTTAGCCTGTGGAAACAGATGGTTGTGGGTGTGAAAACTTACTAGATGGGATCAACCTCTTCGACACCAGGAAAACCTAGAAGAGACAAGCCGGCCACACCAAAGCAGGTATGGAAAACATCGACCATATCACCCGGTCTATCAGCAAATCCACCTTCCTCTGTATCCTGACACTTCAGAATGAAATTGGCGAGCTTATCTCCATCGATCCAATGTAGCCTTCCGATCATAGCGAGACTCGTCGCGACCCACCAGCTGTAACATACGTCCTCTTTTTTCTCAGGTCTGCCATTCAATCCACCGCACTCTACTTGCCTCTCACTCAGCCATCTACCCAGCTTATCGATGTTGACCACGTCTATCCGCTTCGCAATTGACAATGCACCCAAACACGCAAAGATTTGTCCCGAATGTGATTCAGCCCCAGGACTAACTCCATAACCCCCATCGAAATTCGCACACGAAACAATGTAGTTGACTGCGTTATCAACATCTACCAGGGGTAAAAAGTGAAGCAGTGAAAGAGCATTCAGCGCTGCGTAGAGAAACCTAGTATCTTCCTCGCCCCACTCGTCCCCTGCAAAGGTTCCCGTATTCCTATTTTGTAGGTCCGCGAGGTCTGCACATCAAACCCATTAATGGTAGTCCCCCTCGAATGGTAAATTCGTATGCACTCACATTTCCCAACTAAATCCTTTCCATTGCCATCCAGATTCTTCTCCAGATCTTCAACCGCATCTACCATCACTAATGTCTGTACGGCACTGACTGTGTACAGCAAATGTGCATCATGGCCTGGGGCAGCTCCAAATCCACCATTGTTATGTTGGCAGCTTAAGACAAAATCGATTGTTTCTCGTCTTGGCAGCGCATCAGGTCGACCGAGTAAATGAAGTGCGGTGAGTCCCCAGTAGAGTCCGTTTAATCGTAGGTGTTCTGTGTGCCAATATTCGAGCTCATCTTTGCGCTACAAGTAGCCGATATTAGCAAATGCGGGGATGCAAGGAGGATGAATACCTACGGAGTCGAGACTCTGTATATATTTCACATGGGGTTCAATCGCGAGCTGAAGTTCTTCTGGCAGAGCAGCAGAACCTGCTCGGCCGGGTCCAGAGACGAGAGCCATTATTAAAATTTGTATTATCTGGAAGTGGAGGTAGAGATTATGTTATTAGTGTGAACTTAAGGAACAAGTTCCACGCAAACCTTGATGGAGAAAGTCGCTGACTAATCATGTTCGACTTGGTGTTTCCATACTTTCAAAATAATGAAGAATAATTCGGAGAATACATCAACACTATATACTCAGCGAACATGAGCATTTTGAAGATAATACGTTTTCTGTCTACTTTCATCTTTCTCCAATTTGATTGCAGCAGGTGTCTCGATTATCTACAAAAGCATAAATCCGGAAAGCGCAAGCCAAGCTCTGAAAATCTGAAAATAGGTCCAGCAACTAACATGCAACTCTGATTTCACATTATTTCCTCGGATCTATTTACGTGTACTCGAGTACCGGTACATATATTTCTCCAACTTTGAAGCCCTCATTCCTTCTACAATACCTGTAACGCCAAAGCCAATGCCGATATATTCGTACAAATCCCAGTAAATGGGTACCCTACTCCTTCTGGAATCCATTCCATCTCTCAAAATCACCGGTGTCGATATCAAACAAATCTAACATTCTCCCCACCATCTGGTCGACCAGATCGTCTATCGAGCCAGGTTTTGTATAAAACGCTGGCATTGCCGGACAAATGATTGCCCCAGCCCTCGTGACATCCAACATATTTATGAATCTCACTCAAAGGAGTTTCTCTTACGGCGAGGACCAATCGACGTCGCTCTTTCAACATCACATCCGCTGCTCGGGAGATGAGGTCGTCGCAGTATTCTGCATTGACAGCTGCAAGTGTCTTCATACTGCACGGGAAAATGATCATGCCATTGGCATGGAAAGAACCACTTGATATAGGAGCGGCTTGGTCGTGATTCGAGTGCACGTGATCGGCAAGTGCCCGAACATTGGCTGGAGTATAGTCCGTTTCGTACTTCATGGTGGCTTCAGCCCATTGACTGATAACAAGCTGTGTCTCAACGTTCAGTCGTCTTAAGGTTATGAGAAGTTTGATGCCAAGGATTGCGCCCGTCGCGCCCGTCATCCCAATAACGATGCGTTTTTCGTCGTTGTTCGACGCCGTTCGAAGTTCCATTTGTATGCAATGCGTCTGGATCGGGTGGATAGAGACTGATCTAACATGATTTGTTTTTGCAAGAAAGTCTCGCTGAAAATTATATTAGACTCGTTGTGTGCGATGGGATAACCAAAATGAATCGTGACGGAGTTATATTTCTAAGAAGATGATAATTTCTTGGATTGAAGAAAACACATTCAGCCTGAGTGAGACTGCTTCTGAACCATATACGATCTCACCAATCTATGTGCTGGCTAACTTTGAAGCTTTTTTTAACCCGATATACCATCTCGCTCCTGCGTGGAGCTGTCCTCCCGAGTAAATCCGACGCAATTCCGAAGTTTTGTCCGAAACTAACATTATGTTGGAAAGGGATCGTTAGTCATGAGTCGCGCGACTCATGCCTCTCCACTCATCCTGCTCTCTTTCGATTCTCGCGTCATATCCCCCAACTCTTTCTCTCTCTCTGAATTTGAATCACGAAATCTTATGCCTTCTTGGATCTCCTCCAGAAGGGGGCAGGAGTAAGTCACTAGCGATTAATTCACATTTCATACTCGAGTACACTGTACACATCAGCCTGGTGCTATTTTATTTTCAAATAAATGGGATGCTTGAATGTATGTTATGCTATGCTTTTCATAAAAGAAGAAGTGGAATTAAAATAGAAGTGGAATGAGATAGGATGAATCATAATATAAATTCAAGTGTGTGTTATTTTCAGATTCGATAAGGGATTGGGATGTACAAGAGTTGTAGAGAAGATTTAAAATAGGAAGATATTTGGTGGAAAGTTTGGGGTTTGGGGTTTTTGATGGTATGTACAGTATAAGTTTGATGGGATGGGATGGGATGGGATGATAGAATTGAGTGGCTCAGACGGGACGGATTTGAGATGGATATCTGAGAGAGTTTGGGTTGGGTTTGGAGAAGATGTTAGGGGGTTATTGGATGGGTTGTTTTTGAAATGTACTCGAGTAGGGGAGTAGGGTACTATCGTTGAATGGATCTAATCGGGAGGCTTGGGTGGGTGAGTGCTGTTGTTTTTTATCCAATGTAGGTACAAGCTTATCATACTATGAGACCTGTAGCGGGTCCCATATGCGACGACAAAATTGGTGAATGATTTTATTCTCTATATCTATTCTCTATATCCAATCTATAAACCATACAAGTACACAAAACAAACACCTATACACAGAACTCCATCCTCTCCATCCCCCCCTCTAACTCTGCGACGCAGAAAATCCCCACTTCGCCCACTTTGCATTAACCAACATCCTGCAACTCTTGCGGAAACGAATGTTTAAAGCTCGCCTGTTGCCGATCCTGTTCGCCCTTGGCATATTCCGACGGCATCAACGCATCGGAAACCACTTTTCCCCCCTTGACTCAGCGACGCCGTTCCATGCGACATATATGGAATGAGCGGGAATCCTCTACACTCTTCATAGAGCGACTCATCGGTGCCAGGTCTGCATCTAGTGGAAAAATTATAGAGGATATCTTTCACGTCGTAGACGTCAATATCTGTACCGCAGAGAATGAGACGGTGGATGGTGTAGCCGTCTTTGTGGTAGAAGACTAGATCACCGATTTTCTTGCGGAAATCTGAGGGGGTGATGCTCATGGCGGCCAGTTTGACAATGTCGATCTTGAGGGCTACCCATGTGACTTGGCTCTCGAATGGTGCAAATACATCGGTGACGGGGAGTCCGGCATCTTGGCATATCCTGCGAATTTCGGCGGCGGCGAGAGATCCTATAAGGGTTTGCGTTTCATCGGTGATGCGACCGCAATTTGAGACAGGCATGATGGCGTTGTTGCGATAGGTGATGGCGTTTACTTTGTATTTTGGCCATGGATGAGTGTCACCTAGGAAAACATAGTCGTGCATTTCGCCAAATGGGCCTTCGGGAGCGGTTTCGGTGATTGAAAGAGTACCTTCGAGGACAATGTCAGCGTTGGCGGGGACGTAGAGGTCGTTGGTTTCGCACTTGAAAACATCGAGGGCATGGCCTGTCATGGCGCCGATGTAACCGGCTTCTGTAACGCCATCGGGGATAGGCATGCTGGAGGCCATGATAGCAGCTGGCGAGACACCAAAGGCTAGGGCCCATGGTACGTCTTTCTTCTCCTTCTTCTACATTTGATGGATTTACCAAATGTGTTGGGGCTCAATGACGAATCCAGCCAGGTGATTCTTATCGTGAACCAAGCGCGTGCAATCGACCAGTTTGTCCATGACTTATCTGGTGTTTGGACGATGTGCATACCATAAGTCTGGATGTACTTTCCACCGTCGGTCTGATGAATAAATGGAGATGGGAGACTGTTGAGATCAAACTCATCACCGAAAAGCTTGTTTTCCTTAACTGGTCCATCCTGAACAACGTTTGAGTGGGATGGGTTATTTGTGGGCAGCGGACAACATCTTGTCAAGTATCTCCTTCATGCCGGCTGTGGGTGGCAGTCCGAGATGGCGTGCGACACGTCCATACTTTTGTTCTGGATTGCTGCGAAGGGAAGCTGGAGCACCAAGAATCCTCATAGTCCATCTTTTCCACCTTTCATGTTGTTGAAAAGAGGTGCTTGTCCATTTGTCTCACAGACCTTGCGAATGGTAGCGCCAGCCTCCAAGTAGGGATCGATCTCATCGTTGATTTCCACCAAATCTCCATCTTCCTTCAATGCTTCAACGAAGGATCTGAAGCTCATATGAGGCAAGTCCTGGTTGGATTGGGAAAGATGATAGCTCTTTGAGTTTGACATTTTGATTATAAAAAAATGTTCTTGTTGTAAAACTGTGAAGATGATACTGATGATAATTCATCTTGTCGATGATGCTCCAAGTTTGTTTTATATCCTCAAAGACATGTACAAGGCGAACCGATTTAACGAATATACCTCCGAATTGATAGAGCACTCCTACTTCGAAATGGTTCGGATTAGTTCGGAGGGGTCGGGGCGAATGCTATTCCCGTGACATCTACCGGGATTAATCCTAGGTATCACATAAGGTTACCCCGCTATAACCACTCCCAAAGACTTATCACTAGTCGTGGAGTGAAGGAAGGAGTAGATACAATATCTCTGTTTCAAGGTCAACGATTGTTTCAGATTTCTCCGAGACGTACTGTTTGTAGGCTGTAAGGTCGACCGAGTATCCATTGTCCAGATTCCTCTTACAATCATCGAACGTAAGACAAATAGAGGGGCAGAAGTTGATACAAAGTCTTGCAAATCTTACCATCTTCCAACTATCGCTCGCTGTTATCACCGAGATACTACTGCTCTAACATCCGTGGTTATACCTTAGTATCTAGGACATTGGAAAAATCATGGTTTTCTACGAACCCGGTGTTACCGATCACAACCTCCCGCGAGACCCCTTCAAAGTAAGGACCTTGGAGACCTTCTCCATACATCATTCTCTAACAGGAATGATAGGCTTGTGTTGTACCTAGACCTATTGGTTGGATCTCTACTAGATCACAGGATGGCAAAGATAACCTTGCGCCGTACAGGTATGTGCTTGTATTATCAGCTCTTATAATCCCATGAGTCGTACGCTTCCGAGGAGGAGTAAGTGATAGGTATTAACACAAATTTCTGGTAGTCAATTCAACAATCTGACTTTCGACCCGCCATATGTGATGTTTTCGGCCAACCAAACCGATGCCAATGTTCGAAAAGATACCACCATAAATGTTGAGCAAACTGGCTCATTCGTGTGGAACATGTCCACATGGGACCTTCGAGAAGCTGTAAACATCACATCCGAGCAAGTTGCATATGGTGTCGATGAGTTCGTGAAAGCTGGTCTCACAAAGATTCCATCAACAAACCTCAAACACGTTGTTCCTATGGTGGAAGAGTCGCCCATCAGGTTCGAATGCACTTATCATTCCACTTTGAGATTGCCGGGAAATCCTCCCATGGGCACTGTGGATATCATCATTGGCAAGGTCGTGGGGGTCCATATCTCGGATAAAGTTCTGACGGATGGAATGGTCGATCTGCGTAAAGTCCAGCCCATCGCCAGGTGTGGTTATTACAGCTACGCAGTGATACGAGAGACCTTCGAGATGAAGCCTCCACCTGGGAAAATGTCGTATGGGTTAGAAGGAAATGTAGCGAGTAATGCGAAGGAGAATCGTGAGCAGCAGACCAAGACTAAAGACTAGACAGTTAAGAAGTCTCGAGGCTAGATACACTGGAAACGCATTGTGTGTATAATGGCTTGCAATTGCAGATGTGAATATTTAAGTTACTTTTCCCTGTGGTAGTATCAGATCAGAAATTTCCCCAAAACTCTTATCAAGAATTGGGTTCACGGTCATAATATACAAGTTTTGTGGCCTAATACAACGAGCTGTAATATCATGCGTGTGCTTGAGAAGTAATCCTGGCATAGAAGCCAGGCCTCATCTCAGCGGTTTGTAGTCGAGAACGGTATGTTTGTTCCTGCGCAGTGAGGGGTTTTGTTGCAAGTTGGCTCGAAATTAGAGCAATCCTTATAGACACGTGACATCTAGAGTACGCTGCTTTAGTATAAATTTATATAATACTAGAGCGGCGTTTAATACGGGAAACGGGTAGTTTTGAAGTCCGAACAGTGAGTGAACGGCGGAAGAACGGTCTTAGAATCAATCAACAATTTAATCAACATTTCCAAAGCTTGATAAGCATGGAGGTATTAATACAGTAAGGTACCCATTTCTTCAAATCTGTAGATTCGTCATTTCGTGCCTCGATTGCGTTTGTTGCAACCGAACCAATCTTCCCCCCCTGAACTTCATACATTCTTTACTCATGGCGAGCGACGAGAAACCATACGCGGCACTGCAAAGATTCTGGGATTTGTACGTCCTTAAACCACTGGCAAGCGTTCCCCAGCCAACCAAAGTACCTCAGACATCAATTTCTCGACTAGAATTGAGCTCTGGGCCTCTACTTCGACCGAGCTCATCGTACGGTGAAGAACCAACAACCGTTCTCTACCTAGCTTATGGCTCCAACCTGTCTGCCGAGACGTTCAAGGGCAAGCGCGGCATCAAACCCTTAAGCGCCGTCAACGTTCATATTCCCGCAATCGACCTCACGTTCGATTTAGCTGGAATACCTTACACAGAGCCTTGTTTCGCAAATTGCCAATTCAAGGGGAATCAGTCGGATCCACCCCGATCGAAAGACTACCACAAAACGAGATGGCATAAGGGATTGATAGGCGTAGTCTACGAAGTAACTCTCGATGACTACAGAACTATAGTTGCTACGGAAGGAGGCGGTGCTTCATATAAAGATGAACTCGTTCAATGCTTCGTTCTTCCGGACGGTAGCAAGATTGTGGACCCGAATCCCAGCGGCACACCATTCCAAGCACATACTTTGCTCTGTCCGTTCAACGACAAAGATCCAAGTCGAGTTACTCGTCCAGATCCCAATTATGCGCAACCATCTGCGCGCTACCTCAAATTAATAACGGATGGAGCTGAGGAGCATAATCTGCCAGAGGAATATATAGACTATTTGCGTGGTATTAGATCGTATACTGCTACGACCCCGAGACAAAAGATGGCCCGGATATTTTTAATGGCAGCTTTACTCCCCATGATTATGGGGGTGTTTGGACTGGGAAAACTTTTTGCAGATAAGAATGGGAAGATCCCGGATTGGCTAGCTCACATAATGGGGGCATTGTTTAGGTATGTCTGGGCTGCATATGATGGGGGTTTGAAGGATGTATTTGGGGATGGGGAGAGGACAATGGAGGGGGATGGAGATGGTGAGCTTGGGGAAACGGATTTAGACAGGAGGTGGGATGAGAAGAAGATGTCTCACTCCAGTAAGATATGACATGATAGTAAGTAAGAATCGTTCTTTGAGCAATGCGTATTTTGTTGGACGTTGTATATACCGAGTGCCGTACTGTATATATAGCGATGTTATAGAGACAATAATAAGTGAATAGTCTTATTGCAATAGAAGTCTTATTGCACCGTGACATTGTAGCCTCTAGAAAGCGTGTCGGGCTTTTTCCGGGTACTTATGGCGATTATTTAAGAAAGCATTAAACAATTACGATCAAAAGGACAACGAATCCTGTGTCGTTGCTAGTAAGGAAACCAGTATCTGGTTGGCTAGAAACCACTTCCATCAATGGTACCAACACGTCACCTATCATCTATTGGAAATAAGGAAGACTTCATTCCAATCAAACCCCTTCATATTTGTCTACAGATGTTTGGCCTAGATCTGGGAGCAGCAGCCGCAAGGCGGTTGTGCTAGACGTCAAGTATGATAGTTTCATCTGAATAAACCGTACTTCTCAATCAATGTCTTAAAATTACTACTGTGATATACAACCCTCGATGTTTCGACGAATACCCTAGCACGAGAAAAAAGGTCAATAGTAGCCAAGCTAGATTTTAAAGGCCGTTCCGGGAAGATGAGATGATAGTACTGAATCCCTACTTTCGACTTCAACATTCACAAGTACTTATCTGAAGATTTCAAGATACAATATCGAGATGGAATGTTAAGAAGTTAGGGGGCTGATAGTACTCATCTGAACATTCCAATCATTCTGTTCCAAGCCGTATTTCGACACGTCACTTGATACTCATCAAACGATACAAAACACCCCTCACCCTCATCACACAAAAATCCATCCCCATCCCCATCAACCAAACCAATCCTTCCTCCCCACAACATTCACCAAAGCCATAACCAAACAAGCACCACCCCTTACCTCCTCCTTAGCCCTCCGATGCAATTCCAGCAGCTCTCTCTCCCTCTCCCCCTCTCTCTCTCGCGATCCCCCAGCTGCAATATTAGCATTAGCATTAACATGTACAGTAATCAATTCTTGAATCCCATCCATATGCATCCAATTCCACGCATAAGTGATTTCGGCTTCGGGGATTACAATTTGCTCGGATAGGATGGTGAGGTCGCGTTCGTGGAAGATGGTGCTGAGGTGGCGGATCCAGCTAGGGATGGGGAGGGGGGGTTAGAGGGGTTTTTTAAACGGTGTGTTGATGTGATGGGATGATGTGATGGGATGAGATGTGATGGGATGTGAGAAGGAGGGGAGAAAGGGATGGGATGGCTGAAAAAGGAGGATGGAGGTGGGGAAATCTTACTCAAAGTCGGGATATTTCTTCAGGGGAACTTCATATATCCATTGTTTCAATTTGCTTAGTTCGCAGGTCGATATACCGGGATTGTAGGACGTGATATGCATCATGCTGAAATCAACTTCTTTCCATTGGATATATCCGCCCGGCTCTATACATAATACAATCAATGTCAGTCAGTACTATTAGCATACTCCACAAAAACAACCGCCCTCCAATCAAGCAACAGGAAACAAACTCAGCAAAGTCAACAAATTATCCAAAACCGATCGAGGATCCCCATCGCGTATCACGAGACAGAGAAGTGCAATATGTATCACGTCATACTGTCCCCTCCACGCATGAGGAATGGGTTTAAAGATATCAAGCGTTTGTAAAGTGAGGTTTGGGGGAAGTAATTCGGAAGGAGGGTATTGAGCGGTGGAGATGTCGAATCCGTCTAGTTGGGCGGGGGTGTTGGATTTGGAAAGTTGTTGGGCGAGGTCTAGGAGCCAGATTCTTGGCTTTTGGTTAGTGGTGTGAGGTTTGGGTGAGTTTCATGTATGGAGTACTTGGTGTTATGGAATACTTGGTACTTACCCGGTTCCACATGCTATATCGGCTATCTTCATGTTTTCTTGGATGGGAATATCGGGGTGGAGAAGATGTCCGATGAGTCTTTGCCAGAGAAAGTGTTGGGTGTAGAGACTTGGTAGTTTTAGTGTATGGATGGATATTAGACGTCTGTTTTGATAATCTAGACTCACCGGGAGGATCCTAGAGGACTTCGATCGAGGGGATACTCTTCTTCGGTCGTCGAAGTCATTGTCTCGTTGAATGTACTTTCAGATAGAGGGGGTTGTTTTGTTGGTGAGGGAAGTTTGATAGTGAGTGTATATGAATTATTGTGAACAAGACAGACAGGCTCAGACAGACAACTAGAGGATCGGAAATCCATAGTAGTAGGGGAATATTAATATATAAGAATGATATTCCGATCATGTATCACAGTGTTACAACTTACAACTTACAACTTACAACTTACACCCGAGGTAGCACCAACAACACATTCTACCTGAATACCGGTATCTGGTCACCATTGAAGCGAAGATTCCATATTCACCACAGTTACTATTATCACCACCACTCATTCTAATCAACATTTAGCTCCTATTATAACAGAAATCATACGGGATTACCTACTATATACTAACAAAACAAAAGTCCTATCGATAGTATATGAATCCGTGTATATATATATATTTTTTCAAAATAAAAGCTCACCCGGCATCAAACAGCGGTCTCGGAATCAATCAGGCTATCTATTTACGGTATCCTATCCATCTATCGGCAAGGCGTGCCGAGCCTAAGCCTAAGCACGCTATAAAATTCCACTTTTAACCGATCATGCACACCCTATACTCCACTCAACCCCCACGCCAGAAGCTCTCAATTTTCATCGACACCCCGCTTGCTGATTCAATTGCCGGTATAATTTTTTGAAAATTTTTTAGGAGCTTTTTTTACTTTGCTATCACTATTCCATTACATTACAGTACAGTTTTCTTAGGCAGCGCGATGGGGATAGATGATAGATGAAGGGATTAGAGGATCTGGGGAACAAATGGCTCTCTTGCTGTTGCTGAGTTTGGTGTGTATCTTACTTTGTTTTATTATTAGGTATTAGTTGGAGTTTGACGCTGCATGCTCGTATTGTCTATGTAGATTACTGACTATATCTCAGATCTTTAAAACAAGCTTATCCCATTTGAATATGACTTACTGTCCACGTCTATATGGTTGCCAAAGCAGAAACTGTGGTTCATGAAAGAGTTATTGAATGAATGGGCTTCGATGTCATTAAAAGCGAACGATTTCGCGCCAGGTTGTGTAGTCCCTGATCAGAATGGGCGCTTAGCAAAAACAAATAGAGGGCGTGTTTTATCGAGCACCCTTCAGTATCCTTGCTTGCCCGTTGTTCATTGGTCCATGAACTACCTTGGAAGCTCTGGCTATTCTTCATTGGTTCTGCAATATCCACCTATTTCTATTTCTTGTCCTTTCTTCCGAGATCCGACATTGGAAACCAAGATCTGATTCCTATACCCATTTAGCCCGTAATACAGCTATCAAATTACACAAACGGTGGTGCATATCAGGTCTAACGCCTGACTTGTTCGGGTCGGGTGTCATACATATCCGGACGCATCTCTATGTAGGTTACCTCGATCACTTGAATTTTCTTTCTACATGTGTTGGTGGGGTTCAACGTGTTCGTCTACATACCTATACATTTCTTAGAAGACTAATCAAGTCATAGGAATAGCAGCCAGAATTGGATAATGTATCCGCTATTATTATATTCAATACTTTATAGATAATAGACGAGCAGAAGCTCTCACCGGAGCTAGTCCTTCTCAACCTTTTCAGGAAGAATATGACATCGAGATGGCCAGAACACCATCATACTCGCGATCGTACGATACTACCCACCAACAGTCTTACTGATCTTTACAGCTATTACTGAATTAGGACATGAACACCTTCTCCAAGCATACGACCAACAATGATACTTGCATTTGCATCAAAACCTTCAAAACCTCCTTCTCTTTATGATTTTGTTTACATTATATTTACCCCCAAAACGAATGATCTACCCCAACTATTTCCTACTTCCGCCCCGCAGTGGATCTCCCCATTCCATCACTCCACTATAACCTAACCTACTTACCTACTAGGTACATCCCATGATTCCCATTCTTGCTCTTACCTTACTCGCTCAACTCTCACATGATCAAACTCTAAAACTAAACTAACTAGGTATAGGTACTTAGTGTGGGGGTCAGCATGTCCTAGACTCCCAGACTCCTAGTGTGGGGTATGATGACACACTTCATGAGATCCACTCCCATATCTCTCACTCACTCTCTCTCTCTCTCTCACATCAAACTGCTAAGATTATAATATACCGGTAATTCTCCTCCGAAACGTGATATCCACTTTTGGGAATTGTCTGCGTGCTGTGTGCTGAATAGACGTGGGGGTCGTATATTTGTATGGGGGAAGTGGCGCCCGAGACTATACATATCTAAAAGCTTGATATCTTAGGGCATTGGTGAGAGTAATATGCTGGAATATGATTTGTTGAGTCGGTTTCATGATCAGAGCCTCCACCTTGGTAAGTTTGTACGTAAGTGCCGAATAAGATCTGGGATATGGATAGTTCCAATTCCAGCCTAACGAGCCAAATTCAGATTCGCACTTCCTTTCCATTTGTTTATTTTGTCTTTCTCCCCAAGTTCTTTCATTCTCAATGTCATTTTCTTGAGGCAGAACAGTCAATCTTCAAGCCTTCTCTCTTCATTCATTGTGAAATATCTCAGATCCCAAACACGATGACTGTCTCACAAACTCATGCGAATGGCAATGGTCATGCAAGTGAACATCGTCCATTAGTACCAGGAGTCTACGTCCCAACAGTTGCATTCTTCTCGACAGTGCATGAAGAAGTCGACATCTTCACAGTCGCCAAACATGCTTCTAGGCTCGCCACTTCCGGAATTGCAGGTCTCGTTACCCATGGTTCAAACGGTGAAGCAGTCCACCTCACGCATATCGAACGCTCCGTCATCACCTCCAGTACACGCAAAGCTCTCGATAAAGCAGGAGCATTATCAATGCCTATCATCGTAGGCTGCGGTACGCAATCCGTCAAGGAAACCGTTGTACTCTGCACCGAAGCCAAAGAATCAGGCGGAGACTATGCAATTGTTCTCCCACCAAGTTACTACGCATCGCTCCTCAACCCTCAACTCATATTGGATTTCTTCACGCAAGTTGCCGATGCAAGTCCCATACCCATCATCATATACAACTACCCCGCCGCACAAGGCGGATTTGATCTCAGTTCCGATGACATCCTCACACTTTCTGCTCATCACAATATCGTGGGCGTCAAACTGACATGTGGAAATACGGGCAAATTAGCACGTATAGTCGCATCTGTCAAGCCTTCGTTCCTCACTCTCGGTGGCTCCGCAGATTTCACCCTACAGACAATGGTCGTAGGGGGGCACGGAGTGATAGCCGGATTAGCCAACCTAGCACCCAAAGCATGCGTAAAAATCATGAGACTTTTCGAAGAAGGAAAGCTCAAAGAGGCGAGAGAACTACAAGCCATTGTTGCGAGAGGTGATTGGGTGGCTATCAAGGGTGGATTCGTGAGTGTGAAGGTTGGGTTGGAGAAATATTATGAATATGGTGGATTGCCTAGGAAGCCGTGTGCATTGCCTGAAAAGAAAGCATTGGTGGCGATGAATGAGGAGTTTGCGGAGTTACTTGAGTTGGAGAGGACGCTTTAGTGGAGCTTATTTGATGAGATGAGATGGAAGAGATGAGGTTGAATGGCATAGAATGGGAAAATAGTATCATCAGCAAGTTCATGGTAAATAGCTACAGCTAAAAGATGACCAAAAAATAAGAATCTAAAGATCTTTTCTCAATCTCAATTGAGCCCTAGGAGTATTCTCCATGAGTCTTCTATCCCACATAAATTATCCGTTCTTGAATCATGATACACCTATTTACTCGAGCATTACTATTGTTATCCTTTATTATTTTAAGTTCCGGGCCAAAAATAAGGATTTATGACGGTCACGTCATGTCACGGTTGCTTGCTTGGTTGACTCGGATGCGGATCTTATATATTATACTATAGTATATGCGATGATTGGAATATAAACGACTATTAAAATCCCCGAAGGGAGATCATATGTGTGTTAATTTGATATTAAAGTTAATGTTATTTAATATACTCGAGTATATCTTCGGGAATTTGTTATATAAATATTATAATTAATTAGATCATAACTAAGTACACTAGCAACTATATAATTGAATATGCATAGAATAACTTGAATTAAGTATAATCTAAATATATAGGCTTACTAAATATACTAAATATAAATGAGGAAAGAGGGTTTATGGTGTTAGTTTGGTTTGGTGTGATTAGACTGTTAGTGGGGTGTTTGGAATATTTATATTTATATTTATCTCGAGTAGTTGTAGATTGTGTATTAGTTGCTAGATAGTGGGTGTGAGTGTGGGTTTGGGTGGGTGTATATATGGGGGGTTGGTGATGAATATGATAGGGCTGAATCGGAATAATACTTGGGGTTTTATATGGAAGGTTTTGAGGGTGAGAGTGATGGTGTGTGGTGGATGGATACTGATGGGGAGGCGAGATTGGGGTGGGATGAAGAGGGGAAAAGAAAGAGGAAATGAGATGAGATGAGATGAAAAGTTAGTGTTATAGAGAAAAAGGGGAGGAAATAGAATAGGATAGGATATAATGGGTGGAACGGGATGAGATGGGATAAGATGGGATGGGATAAAATGAGATAAGGATGAGGGAATGGAAACAGTGGAAGGTTGGATTGGAGAGAAAGAGAAAATTGGAAAGATGAGATAAGATAAGAGTTTATATACTACTCTGATATTGGATTAGATTGTATTAAGAGATCTAGTAGAGATATACTCAAGTAGTATAGTAAATATATTCAAGTTTATATTTATATTTATAATAAATATAAAGTAGATGATTAGATAGAATTAGAGAAATAGTAGAAGGAATAAACTTAAATAGAGAATTAGAAAGAAAGTTATACTGAAAAATAAGACTATCACTACTACTAGTAGTAGTAAGATTTAAGTTTATTAACTTAAGTTTTATATAATTATACGTTAAATTTGATTCCCCTATACTCGAGTAATATATTTGCTATATATTCCTATAAAAAGAGCTGCGATAATGTGAATTTAAGCGAAGCTCAAAAAGTAGAATAAATCACGTGAATTTTAGTCTGAAATTCGTCTAACGTGG
>KI628775.1:0-51516 GCA_000503235.1 Sclerotinia borealis F-4128
TTACAGTTTTTTTATATTTATAATCTATAAGCTTCGAGAATGATATAATACAAAATCGTTATAAAAAGACAGATTTATAATTTCAAGTTGTATTTCTTTAATTTGAATCTGATATTTGTTCCTAACACACTAAGAACAAATGTTTCTACAAAAACTCAGATCTTTTCAAAGTTAATATTTTGTTGATCTACGAGTCAATGATAAAATCAGAATCACTAATCAGTATTGATATCACTGTGGTAATGATGAAGTGTCAATAGTATTATTGTATTTCACATATTTGTATTGCCTTAAGGAACTAAATTATAGAGATGCTAATGCTAAAAGATATACGCTCTGTGGTGGTTAAAGCGTCCCTTATTGCCCTAACCCTTAGCCCTACCGCTCACTACAACTGAGTGAGTGATATCCAGACAATTATAGTATTATCTATTATTACAAAACTTAGTAAGACCCTAGAGTTTAATTAAGAATAGGATCCAGGCATATAGTCTAATAATACTTTGTAATTGGTTATTTTAATTAATAGAGGGATATTGGAAGTGTAATCTAGGTTTATATAAGATTACATGATATAGTTCACATAATATTGTCTATATACATATACTTTATACATTTATATATATATCCAATTCTATTAGAATACTTCTAAGGATATATATATACAATATTACTACTTTTATATCTATTATGATCTTAGTGATATTCCAACAAAGCTAACTAGAGCTCCGAGAGTAGTATTAAACTCTTGGAGTAGCTCAGACTCGAGACGGCGTGCTTCTGTTTGGGATACAGTAGTCTTGGCATATATCTTTGTTCGAGGCTTTTGAACGGTACCTGTACATGGCGGGTTTCATTAGTCATTTGTTCACTGATCTGTATTTCAACTTTCTGTCTGTGTCTGGATGAGTGAAGTATACCATTATAAGCCCAATCAACAAACAATTTGAAGACTTTTGGATCCTCTTCATTCAGAAATATCAATCCTTGCTGCCCGGACATCGTATCGAAAAGCTTCTGCGACTCAAAGTATTTGGTACATCTTTGAAGTATGGCTTTGTGAACAGTGAATAATTGACGCTAAAAATTGGTTAGAGATTTCTTGCTCTTGACATGGAACCCATGATACATACAGCGGCACCGACACCAACATGAATACACACAGTTTTCTCTCCCAAGTTCCTGCAACCATTAGCTCCTGATCTTAAATGGGAGGACGCAATTGAACGAGGAGGGTACCACTAACTTTAGGAACTTATTGGGTTTGAGACTGTGACAAGACATGCTGATGTGATATAATACAGCTGTGTAGTGGTAAGTCTGATGAGAAGCTCGAGATATCGAATGTGAAAGTTATGTAACGAAAGAAGCTCTCGAGATATGTCCCACTCGAGAATTCAAGTTGGAATTGAGTTGAAAGAATTGAATTGAAAGGCTCAACGAGAGATTGCAAGTCTCAAGGGGAACTGAAAGAGATGAAATGGAGAATTGAAAAGAAAAGAAGAAACGCAATTTCGGAGCTAAAATGTGTCACGTGTGTTGAGTCATCCAAGAACCTGCATACAACATAACAGATGAGGAATTAGCAACTTGAGGTAGGAGCGTTTTACCCAGGTAGGTATCAGGTAGATAGATACCTAGTACCTGATAGATGAATGTATTTGTATCATATGAACTCAGAGCTCTAACATACCACCCACCCACTTGACTTGACAACAAGATGAATTTCTGTATAAAGCTTTATTGAATGAGTGAGTATAAGAAAAAAGCATCGTATTATACTCATGCCATTTGAGGTTGAGTTGATTATAATCTATCTAACGAGGAAATTGTATACTCATAATGAATAAGAAGTAACTTCAAACCATTCTTATCTATCAAAGTACAAATTTAATTTCGGTGTATATCAGAAAGACCTACTCGTGACCTACTCGTAGGATACTATTTATCAAATCACATATACTATTACAGTACCATTATCTATTCCGAAATCTCTACCACTTCCGCATAGAATAACAGATCACATCGAGTCATTATTATTCTTTTGCATTTGCATACTCGTACATATATCAAAGTCCAAGTAGAACTATCTACCTCCTTATGCTTATTTTGGGTCGCCCCACTCAAACTCTCATGTTACATTACCCCTATTGTAATAAACTCATACACCACTTTTATATATCCTTTCCCTCTTCCTAATGCGTTTACACTTATACTCATAATCGTACAAACATTTTCACTTCCACGTCCACTTCTACTTCCAATCTCACATCAACAAAGCTCGTCTCAAAGATTTTTAGCAGCCGAATAAGGAAAAGTGACCAAGGGTGCTTCACATTCAACAAACACTTTCTGTCTAGACGCACCTAACGCTATCCATCAAAACAGGAGACAAACACAATGCCAGTCTTGATTTCACGCGAAGGCTTTCACGCTCACATCAAGATGGATGGAGATATTAAATTGGAGCAGAGACAAGCCAGATCTTCCATGATCACTGGCCACAGGCATGATATTCAGGCTCGGGCTCGATAATTTAATCCGGTTCAATATTTTCACGATCCTACTCCTGAAAAATTCATTGATTGCGATAGGTGGAGTTTCTACCGTGGAATATCACTTTGAGGTTGATGTATTCAAGAAGTCTAATGGGTCTTTCCAGAAGGCCTTGGTTAAAGCTGTCGATGGAGCCTGTCCACACAATGGAAAATCTTCGGCCACAAAATCCTCCTTTGGCGTTTTCTTTGGGCCTGAATCACCACTCAACACATACGACGTGATTACAAGACCTCCCGGAGAGAAGTACACAAACAGTTATGCTGAGCTAAGATCGGCTTTTCATGCACTCCAACTTGTCAAACATAACATCAAACTACGAGATTGGAGAAAGAAGCACATGGTTAGGAGATTGCCAGTAATTATGATGACGGACTCGAAGTACGTTCTCGACTGTCTTACCAAATGGATTGAGGGCTGGTTGCAAAATAGGTTCAAGACTTTCGAAAGAAAGCCTATCACCAATACAGATCTCATCCTACGCATCCACCAGTTGATTGAACTCCTTTCAAACGACGATATTGACGTCCGGTTGTGGAGTGTTCCAAGGGAGCAGAATCGTGGTGCTGATGCATTGGCTAATCGATCACTGCAAGCCAGCTTGCCCATTGAACAAAACTCACCAAGCCTGCGATACTTCCGAGGGTGTATGCGTTCCTGTGACCTGCGAGTAATGAATTTAGCGAATGACGTTGGTATTCTCTCTCCAGATAGAAATCACATGGAAATGCATCTTGGGGTCATCATCATGTATATGGTAATGCTGGAAAAGATCGCGGAGAGAATTTCAGGATCCCTTTCGGGCCGGATTGCAGCAGCGATCATCATTAGATAATGTATCGGAAGCTAAGTCGCACGGCCCTTTACTATACTCCGGATAAATATGGCTACCGTTCCTATTCTGATGCGTCTGCTTGAGAATCTAGAAGTATATTTGGATATGGTTTTGCAGGTAGATACCCCAGATCTATCACGGAAAAGGAGGCCAAAAATTACAACAGTGGTGTATCATCAACGATAGTTTCTCCAACGGAAAACTTCTCATTGCGCTATTGGAGCTCATACATAGAAGCCAACTGGAGTTCGCTCTTGTTCAGCACGACTGATGGAGACGCCCCAAATAACACTTCATACAATCACCAAAGTGCCCACGACCTACATGTTGTCGACAAACTGATCTCTTTTCCCGGAAATCGATGCATATTTCGACACGATAACGGCCGAAGTTTGGATATTTGGGCCTGCCTTTACCGATCTTGTTACCGGAAATACCCCCCCTGGACGAGTATACAATACGATACCATTCCATGATGCCCATTGTTCACGAAATCTCCTGCTACAACAGCACTTACCAGCTTTTTCAATACAAGATAGGAGAGAAAGGAAAAGTGGAGTAACTAATCGAAATTTTACTCTGGTTGCCTGAAAGTACGATCATATGTATATTCCCCTGAAGAAGATGGATTAAGTAGGATTATTGCTTGAGTGATTGATTAATACAATACCCATACTCTATTTGTCTCGAGGATTGATTTCCTAATTTTTCTTCCTTATAATATTATCGAGACTTGACGTCTCGTACTAATTCCTATTGCGCAACTATGACCATTTCTTGACAAGAAGAAAAGACCACATTCGAAAGCTTCAACAGTATTCCTAACTCTACTCAGTTCCAATCAGCGCTGTCTTAGGCTGACTAGTTGCACAAATCTAGTTCTCGGTCTATCCAGTGGTTATTATGATCACGAGCATAGCATGTGCACACAGACATAGTATCAGAAGTACTCGTATAACCAGAATGCATCCTATTGTTGTAGAAGCTATCTAGTATATAGAGTCACGCGTTCTGCCGAGCAGTAAAAATCCTCCAAGTTGAAAGTTACAATTTTGGGTTTTTAGCACATCACATCTAACCCTAACCTAACCCCACCTCGCAATCCTGAAGAGACATGCATAATCGAGACGGATTAACGACGACCCCCCTTGGCGGTAATGGAGAAGCACTATTGCGAGGCCAGGTTGGGATTGTAAGGAACTCCCCTTGCTCCTTCATCCTCTGCAATCTTGGGCCTTCTTTATACGCTTAATATACTTTTCAATACCCAACAGCTCGTCTTTACGCGCATTTATTGTGGCAGTGAGCATTTGCATATCATTTCGCAGCTTTTCATTCTCTTCCTCAGTGGTTCCGTCCCTCCCGTGCTTATTATTAAGGCTCTGGACGGATTGTAGAAGATTGTTATGCACAAGCAATTTATCACTATACTTGCCATTGAGTGTCTCGATCATGGCATTTCCTTTGGCATTCAGAACATCGCGTTTCTGCGCATACTCCGAGTTTTCCTTAATCTCCCTGAGGGCGTAGACCGCAGCTTCGTATTCTCTGATATTGGCGAATGTAACGGAGACGCCGTAAATTTTCTCGGCTAGTAAATGGTCAGTTTAGTTCATTACCCACGGGGTGTAATTAGGACCTACGGATTAGGGGTTGTTGTTCAGATTGAGAGCCGGACATGGTGATGATCTGTAAGAAAAGGGATGTTTGATGATGATCGAGAGAGAGTGGCTAGTCGGGAAGAGACTCTTATGTTTGATATGATTTTTGACAGAGGACAAGGTAGGTGGATGGACGATGAAGTTCGACCGTGGGGTATGTAGGTTGATGTATTTTTTATTCGAGGAAGAACAAAGTAGTTAGATGTACGTAGTAGGTTGAGGCGATCTTGGTTTGATAGATGGAGAGTGTTTGAAGTTTTCGATATGTTTGTGTTGATTTTTGATTTCGGTTTACGATTGTATTTGGTTTTTGGTTGATGAACTTCAACCTCGAGGGGTATCTGCCTCCTTTTAAGCACTTCTGAAGCGGCTCAGAGACCTTTCCACGGCATCTTGACTGTGCCATCGAATTAATTCGATATCTGGATCATTTATTCGGGAATCATGTCTCATACCAGGCCATATTCCGAGTTACAACTCATTATCCAATAAAATCTCCTCAGTTAAGACTTCAAATCATCATACCGATCACTTATTTGCAAACAATACCTCATATCAAGTCATAATCCCGAATTACAACTCTTTATTGAAGAATTCCTGCCAGAAATCATACACAAAATCAATATTCCAGTAAATATTTCTCAATATATACCTTATACTAAATCACGATTCAAATCACAACTCATCATTTGATTTTAACCCTCCCCGAAATTATACTCCAAGTCATTATACCAGTTAAATGTTTCCAAGTATTGCTTTATGCCAAATCATAATTCGGAATCACGATTCTAAATAATCTTTCTTATTATTCTAGACAACTTTCGATTTTGTATATCGGGCTTTTATATTATAACTACTCATCAACATTTATAGGTTTTATATTATTATAATCGACTTTATAGAACTATTCCAGGAGCAAATATTCTTTTGACTCGAATAATTATTTATTACAAGCTCCTTTTATAAAATTGAAAGAATTCAGAGATTTTGAAATATATTAATAAAATAAGCACTGGCAAAACTTTGAATTCTTTTTAAATATATTTTTTCGATAATATAACTTGAAGAAAGTATATCATAAATATATAAAATGACTAAAAATTATATACTCGAATATACAGAGCTCATTTAAATATAATTATTCCGAATAAGAAATATCTATAATCAAAAAAGTATAATAAAATAATAGTTTCGACTATATCACCACCCTACTGACCTCTCCTCTACTCATACTCCAAATCAACTTTCCAATCAATATTACTCCAATTATTCCTTAATCTTGAATCCTTATTCCTCATTCCACAAATCAGTCATACTGTACATGGAACCATCACCCAAGTCACTATCCTCATCTTCCTCTCCGCTCCCATTCCCTCATCTCTCCTCCCTCCCAACCCAAAACTTTGGAAGAAACCTCAACATCGCTGAATAATACAACACATACACTTTCACCCGTTACACTTTCCCATTCATAAAACTGAACATAAAAAAAATAGCTACACCCCAATACACCCCTAAACATCCGACATCCGAACCTACTAAGTCATGAGTCTATTCATCCACTGCAATGCACTGCATTGTATCATATCCTACCCCAGCCTATCCTACCTTAACACATACAACAAACTCCCAAGCCCAAAAAAAAAGCAAGAAACCCCTAAATCAATATAACTATATAAAGATATCCAATTCAATCCAACCTAGTTCAATCTAATCCAACACACCTCATCACTTACACAACCTACTTACGCATACCTATACTCATACACAAATAAGAAATACACCACAAAAACCATCCATCTAACCCAAATACTCGCGTAAACCAACCCTTCCTTGTATTATATTCTAGTACTCGAGTACATTATATACATATCCAAAAAAGGGGAGGTTCGCGAAGACTTCTTCCGATGCTACACTACATTTTAGCGAGGAAACACCGCTTGGTTGGCCCAAAAGAAAGGGGGAAATTGACAGGTATGAAAGTGCGATTGTGCTACCCTAATTACTGTGCCATTTACGTATACCTGCTATCCATCACTCGATAGATATACTGTAATCTTACATTTGTGAATTGAGTACTCGAGTTGTATTATAAGATTACATCCTCATCGTCTATTTATTGTCAAAATAACATCACCACGTACTCTATTATTAACAGCACCTATCTCTATACTCGAGTACTGTACTCAAGTAAAATATTCCCAGCAAAAACCAACATGTATAAGAAAAAATCGTTTTAAATTCATGATATATATATATCTCCAACCCAGTAACGATATCCATAATATTATCTGATGAAGTGAAAACCCCAAGAACCGAGTGATAGGAGTAGAGTACAAGAAATACAAGTTATAAACCCGATCATAACAGTCATAACTTTCGTAGCTCTATTAAGCTTTTGTCCGTTTCGTTTCCATTTCTCGTCGTGTGATATCCCATCTATCAAAATAGATAATAAGCCTTCCCAACCAAGGATATTCTTTTCCCACAAATATACGCCTGGTGTCGCGTCGCCTAAAAATTCCCCCAAAATAGAGCATTATGCAAATAGTGTAGTAAAAAACCCCCAACCATCTCATCATAGTACATACCAAGATCCATCCTACCCACCTCGGCATATTTCCTACCTTTTCTATCCGATAATGTACTATCCCAAAGAATGTACATTGCATGACCCCCTTATACCCCGTTCCTGGCGTATACTCATAATTCATTTACTACGTCTCGGATACTCCATCTCCAGGAGTTCCCTTCAGTGTCGCGTGCAGCACCGATCCATTTCTCACATTTTCTTTTCCAGCGCTCCTCCTCTTCTCTCTGTCGTTTGACAAATTCCGGACCGACATCAAATTCCTCACCAACAAGCCAGTCGCTCAGACCACTGGCACCTTCACCCTTTTGGCCAGAAACTTCGTCAGATTCCTTCGAGGGACCATCTTCGAGATCAGGAACATCCTTGAAAACATCCTCCTCCTCCTCATCAAGTGCATCAAAACCATCCATAGTATCTCCAGAATCACTCTTTGTTCTTTTGTTATCGCTAGGCATCTTGAGCCAGCACATACGCTGTGGGTCAAAGACCATGCCACCAACGACTTGGACATTTTGGGCAGAATTTATATTGGTGATAAGAGCAGGACGAGGAGTCGACGATTCCTTTTCTCGATATATTTGTGGTGCTGCTACTCGTGGTATCTGGACAGGTATTGAAGCTGTTGAAGTTGCGGAAGCGGGCAGATCAAAGGCCGATACTTCAATTTCATTACCTTCCCATCGATAATTAACAGGATCATATTGCATTCCTTTCACGGCTATAGAAAAGTGTCAGTGATGAGCAGAATTAAGTCTGGGAGGAAGTACACACATCTAGGGTTATTGATATTTCCCAATGGCTTAATAAGTTGCGGCTTTTGGGGCATCTTGTTCTTCTTTGATCTAACTGAGCCTTGGGCATGAACGGGACTGAGTCCAGTCGTTGCTGCAACCTTGGCCCTCCATTGGTTTGTCAGGGCAGCAAGAGGAGCTCCAGATCCGGAAACCGAGCGATGAGACGATGTTGCTTCTCGTGCCATGCGACTCGCAGCAGTATCGCGAGCAAAGCGTGGTAGTTCACTCCTACTTTTAGCTGGTGTCAAGGGTGTCAATGGCATAGGTGACGTGGTTCGTGTGGGCATAATGTGTTGGTGAGCCTTATTGCGCAGTGTAAGTTGCTTCGGTGGGCCACGGCCAATTGGCTCCTTAACAAACTTTTGTTCTGCATCTCGCGAAGTGGGTAGATCATCGAAAGCATCAAGTTCACGCCCGTCGCCAAAATGTCTTCTTCGAATAGGTTTTGTAATTTGTCGCTTCAATGTAGCTTCCCGAGCAAGAACATCAGTACCTCTAAGCGTTCTACGCGGACTTGGCGATCGCATTGTTTGCCTTGAAAATGTTCTTGATGGCGGTCGAAAATCAACGCTGTTAGTTGAGGATTCAGAGTCGTGACGACGAAAATGCCGGGATGTCTTTGCGGTAACATGATGAGATTGAGAAACTGGACCACCAGCAGGTAGAAATGGAACATGATTCTTCCTAGCGAGAGACATGCTGGATTCAGCTCCAGATCGATCTCTTTCGACAGAATCCTTAGACCGAGACATTGAGAGTGGCCTATTACCACTCTCCGTTTGAGATGGTGGTCTCTCATATCGTGTAGGCATTGGCTTAGCTGGCGATGGCTGATAAGTTTTCATGGTTGGCATTGATCGCTTGAGCTTTAAGAGCTGTGAACTGGTCGTTGTAGGTTCATTGCGTAAAGTCGAGGCGGATAATTTTGAGCCTAGTTCACGACGCCGAGGAGTTGATGTAGGCAACGGATGATTGGAAGATGGCATATTTGGTATCCCGACACTATTAATTGAAGATTGAGTTGAATGTCCCATCCTAGATTGCGACCTACGATTTCGATTTGGTATTGGGCCGCCACACTCCGAGACAGGCTCAAGGGACGATGGAATGCGTTCATGTCCAAGTGGCCGAGGGAGTCGTGAGGTAGAAGGTGGCGCGGGTTTGTTCGTGAAAGTCAATGAAACGGATGGTTTGGGTCGACTTGGGCTTTGTTGTTTAGTGGTTTTGACCTTAACGTTACGATTTAATGTGAGTTTCTTCGAATCAAACACGTCCCCGTCGCCAATCTCAAGCCCAGTCAAGAAGTCATCTTTTCCACCAAAACTCTTTCTTGGTTGCTTTGCCTCTACTTGACGGGACCAATCGTTTTGTTGACGCTTCTTGAGAATGTCATCGAAATTGAGGGGGCCGCTGGGTAGCACCAAACCATCAAGACCTTCATCTTCGCTCTCAGCAGTCATGGAACTGGCAATACTGGGGCTCATAGCAAATGAATCTGAATTCCTGTTGGATCGACCATCTCTTTTTGTTCCGCCAAATCGAGTACCTAAACTACCTTCACCCCAATCGTCAAAATCGTCCTGGATGCTCTGGGGGGTCTTCGGGATATCTTTACGGGTAGTGAGCTTCAGAGCTCCATCGGAAGGGAATTGCAGATCTTGTTCAAAATCTTCTTCGGTTTCTGTAGGCTTCTCTGGTGTGGGTGACGTGATGGATATGACGGACTGTGGATTTCGTTTCTTTGCAACCTTTATGGTAGCTTCCCCATCTCCAAGGAAGTCATCGTCTTCCTCATCTCGGTAACGATCAAGCATGTTGGTCGATGCGGTCTTTGTTTTCAATTCAGGTCTAGGGCTAACATGGAATACTGGGGCAGCCATCAATGTTTTTTGGGGACTCAAGAAACTCGAGCCGCCACTCACTTGACGGAGTGTCTCTGGGAATCTAGAACCATCTTGCCGCTTGATCTTCAGGGCTTGTCCAGCGGGTACTTCGAGGTCCCCATCATCCCAATCGTCTGAAATTATTTTCCGCACTTTTCTTCCACCAAGTCTTTTGATAGTTCCTCCCAATAAAGCCGAGGAAGGTATGTTCTCTGGTAAAGGTATGCCGGCTCTTTTTGCTGTGGCGATCGCATCGTTTGTGGCTCGTTCATCATCTTCTGGTAAATGTACCTGTCTTTCCTCATTGAAGTCCGATCTTATAGACAAACGTGAAGAAACAGACTCTCTGCGTGTCGAAGCAATGGTTGCAGTCGTTGCTACTGAGGCACTTCGAAGTGTAAAATCATCGCCCCCAATATCAAGATCGTCATCATCCCAATTCTCCACATCATCCTCCACAGGTTTCCCCGGTTCCAATACCAATTGATCCATCTTGGAACACAGGTCGTATGTCGCAGATTATTGAAGGCTGAAGCACTGCGAAGGTATACTTATTCTCAAATACGAGCAAAGGTATGAGTCTGTTCTGGAGAAGCTCAATCGCGGGAAGATCAATGTCGTGTATTCATATCGTAAAACACTTGTGAATTGTAGATTTGGTCGTTACTGTTGTTGTCAAAAAAGGTATCTGCAACTGTAATTTGTTTTGTCTTGTTTCGTGTTTATTAAGTAGCGAATGTATAAGTGAATCAATGAATCAGTTTAATCAGTGCAATCGTGGTCGCGATGGTGATTTCGTGGTTTCGAATTTGTGGTACTCGATGTGGATGTGTGCTCGGTGCTCGTTCTCGTTATTATTGATCTCTCTGGCTTCAATTGAATTGATGATATCTTTCCACCTTCGCCGGTATCCAAACCTCCAGCGCCCTTTTAGGGCAGGTACCAAATGTTGTTGTTGGAAATCTTAATGAATCTGTCGATATAACTCCTGGCGGGTGGATATTCAAGATTGAAGTGGGTTGAAAATTTAGTTCTCCGCTGTGTTCACTGGGGATGAGTGGATGAATTGCGATGAATGAAGCTCTGTGGCTGGCTAGTTCGAGGAAATATTCATTAATACTGACCCAGCCACGAGGATTTGATGAGAATAAGAAGGATTGATTGGTTGAAATAAACGAATTTAAAAGAAATTAAACGCGTCGCGTACATTTATACTCTTTTTCCCAGTTACTCTTTTCATCTTATTGGACAATCTATTATGATTCATTTGAGTTATACTTGTAATCTATCTGCGTATATCAACAAAACCCTTTTTAATTCGCTACTTGAACCTTGATCTGTTAGGCAGCTAAAGTCCAAAGAGAAACAAGTTCTTCTCGTTGCCTGATCAGATATCTAAGATCTATTTAAATACAAAGTAAATAAATTAATATCATTACATTGAATCTTATTACTTACTTGCCATTTCCAATGCTTTGAATCTATTTTCAGGTCCATTCCATCACCAACATCATTAAACCGCAATTATTTGATCAGCACTACGGTTACAATGGCGGCGAAGCAACTTCCAGCGGTTCTTCATATCACATCCAGCGCTACGAATTATGATGAAGCTTTTCTTGTGCACGTCGAATCTACCGGGTCGCGGCCTTTGGATGTGAAGTTGGTTGGGACGGATGGTGAACTCGTATTTGTAGTCTCATGTAAGCTCCGACCTTGATCATCCAGCTTTGAAAGGTCCCTGATTTTCAACCCTGATCATTAACCCTGATTTTCAATTTCATGCGTTAATTGCGGGACCTATTTTTAACTTTGTTTATTTTTTTTAGTGAAGCACAGCAAGATATCTTCACTCAAGTCAAAGAATTCTCCGTGTAAAAATGAAGAATGGATTCTGATATTGTCTTCCATTTTGCTTCATGAGCCGCCGAAGGAAGGAGAAGAGACTGTGACGAGAGGGGTTGAGATTCATGCTAAAGTGGAGAAGAAAGCAATGACCCTTGTGATCCAAAAGGTTATTGAAGGGATCAAAGTACGTTTTCATCCTAGTCTTTACGATGGCAGATCTATCATACAAGATACTGATTACATACTAGCAACGTCTCGGCACTATCAAACTGGATGAAACCGAAGAGGAGGAAATCGGCCTCTTCGAATGGTGCGCTCTGGCAACGAAATCCGCGGATTCGTCAAAGGATGAGCTGGAAGCGTTACGAATTAAGTATAGGGAACAACAGGAGTCGTTGAATAAAATCAATGAGAATTTTAAGGAATTGAATAAACTTAAAGTCGACCATGAGAACCAACTTTTGGAAAAGTTTACCCTCCTACTAAATGAGAAGAAACTCAAGATAAGGGACCAACAAAGATTGTTAGCAGGCGCCAAAGTTGATACTGAGAAGGTCGAGGCAATGCAAGCTACACGATCTGGAAAGTCTAGAAGCGCCGGCGCATCGAGAAGTGGAAAGCGAAAGGCTGGAAAAGAAGTCCAGGATGAAAGCTCAGATGATTCCGATGATGCGTTCGAAAAGATGGATGTCGACAAAGACCAACACGAGGATGACACCGGCGACGAATCAAACAAACCAGAAGTACAAACTCCTGAACGGTCGGATGATGAGACTGCTTCCGAAGACGAAATGGATGCGCCGCTGCCAAAGTCTCGGCTTCCCGTGAAGAAAAATGTTATTCATGAAGAATCTGACGAGGAAATGCAATCAGCACCGAAACCAACAGAAACCACAAAAATAGCTGAGCTACCACCTAAAAGGGAATTACCATTCGCCAAAAAGCCAGCTCCCGTACCTGCGCCTAAGCCTACAAATGATGGATCTGAGACCGAATCGGGCTCGGACGACGAATTATAATGTGATACTCCATCGATACCAACTGTCGTCCAATGAACTACGAATCAAATCTAAATATTGTCCCAAACTGTCTCATCAATAGCTACGTGAAGACGATTATGTGATTGGCAGTCCTGAGTAATGTGACTTCTCAGGGGCTCATATGCATATCATTATCACGAATTCTAAATCCTTTCTGAACCCCATTCCAACAGTTTGCCTATCCAGAGCTCAAGCAACATTGTGACTCGTGCGTACTTGTCTCCCTAGCAACCACAATCTCAAGCTCAAGCGGGGTTAGTGTACGGAGTTGACGATATCACGGTGGGTGGGTGGTGGCTGGTGGGGGTGACAATTGTGCATGCCGATGCGCGCACAGGTGGGGTCATGAAATATGTACATGTATGCACCACGAGAGTGTGGATATCGAGGGTTATCACACCGACATTTTCTAATTTGCTAATAAGAGGCGGGGCGGGGCGTTGCTGTGAATGGTAATTGTGCGATGGGTGATATGAGAGTCTGGACTTTACTTGGGGGAGTAATTGGATGTGGTTGGTGAGTGAGCACTGTCATGAGTGGGTGGGGAGTTGGGTGCGGAGAGTGGTTATATAATGGGGTTAAGTTGCGAAATGTCGGTACTTTTATATATTCATGATAATGGTTGGAAATAGACTTAATATCTTTTTGAGCTGCAGGAAATGTAAAGGATTTATATCATGAAATTATCAGGAATTATTAGAATATATCTAGCTTGGTCTTGACAAGCTACCATTCGCTCTTCTCGTGTAATTCTTCTTCCTTTGCATGACAGAGCTACTCGAATATCTCTCCCCTCCGTCCCTTCAGCAATATTATGTTGGAACAATGGAATGGTTGGTATCTGAGGACTTGTTGCGGATAGTTTTGTCTATGGGGACGAGGGGGGATTGTTCGTGTCCTTGTTTGCGTAGGATTAGTAGTCAATAAGTATGAGTTTTGTTGGAGGTGGGTTTTCAGTGATATAATACTAAGATACAATTATATCGACAACCGAATCAGTCTTTCTGAATCTACGAATCTAACTCTAACCATTATCCGTCCATTCTATAGCTCCCTAGCACCTCTACGACGTAATCTGATGATCTAAATAACACACTTCCACACTTATTACTGTATATACATTGTGGCTACCCAATGCATAAAACCTTTCGTGCCCTCAAAGATATTAAACCGGGAGATAACCGTCATCTTACTTTAATAGACATAATTCCTCTTAGTAGCGTCTCAAGATTTGCACTTCTTTCTCTCCGAAACCTCGCGAGGTCTCGGCACCAAGCCCAGAACCATATGAGACTGTTTCCATGGGCTGCCATGGCCCTGGTGAGTGATCGCTGTGTAACACAAAAGTGAAATATTGAAAAGCCCGAACCGGGCCAGTACTTGGTCATCTATGTCATCTATGTCACATGGTATAGAGAAATATAAAGAGCTTCGTCTGATCGATCCCCCTTATTTTTGTATTCCATTTCCATCTCCATCTTCTAAAGCCAAATTTGCCAATTTATCTGCTTCCGTATTATCTTCTCTTGGAATGTCCCAAAATCTAACGTTGATGTTGCGCTTACCAAGATTCCCAATAAGCTCATCAATCTTGATTATTAACTCGCAATTAACGACAGTTTCTTTCTTGGCGTTCCGGAATCCGTTCTCGCGCCACTTCCAAATCCATGTGGTGAAGCTGTTGGATACATATGCTGAATCCGTCATGATCATAGCGGTGAGTCCTTCTCCATCCTGAGCCCTCCAGCTTTCCAACAATGAGCTATCCCCAACAAGTTTCAAAGCGCGGTAAACTGCCATAAGTTCCGCGTAATTGTTGGTATGGAGTTCCCCTTCAGGTCTTTCGATCGTTTCACACAGATTGAACGTCGAATTCTGTCCGAAAAATATCCCAAAAGATGACTTCTTTGCCAAATCACTCCCATTATGAGGGCAAGCTCCATCAACGGCTACAACCAAAGATTTTGGGTCGCCGGACATCAAGTTGGCATCATGGACCATGGATATTCCCTTGGATTGATCGTAATAGATGAACCTTTTGGTATTTCTACTGGCGGGGGAGAAATATTGATGGAGGTCAAATGTGCGAGAATAGATTCTCTGATCCTCTATAGATCTTTCCTGATCCCTCCTGCGCTCCCGTGTGAGATACTTTTCCAGCATGGTAAAGTTGGAGATGGGGATATTTTTAATACCTGCCTGAAGATGATGATATTTGACATTTGATGGTTCTCGAAGAAGAAAAAAATTCGTTTCAATTTTGAATTGCCCCACTACTCGAAACGAAATGCGCCTCGGTCTCTTACAGTAGTTCATAGTCTGAATAACTTCATTTCCAACTGTGTACGGAGTACTTTGCAATCCACTCCTTGAGAGTGATATTATGTTTGTTGATTAATGATTTATATATCGGATATGGGCATAGGATAAAACACACCAAGGATAGTCAAGGGCGGGTGGGTGTACTCAGTATTTCGGATGTTAGTAACCTGGTTAAACCTTACTAGCTGAAAATTAGAATTATATTAAAGAAAAAATGATAGTTAGATCACGCTGGTGTATTTCAAACCATTATTGGCCCATATTTATCACTCCTCCTAAATGTGAGATGCAACAATTGAGTATATCTGTCTTGACTCATGGATATTTTCACTAACCTGACATATTTGCTAAGTCTCCTTTTCAACATTCCAGCAAAATATATCTACGATCTGTCATCCGGTGCAAACTTATTGTTCCAAAACCCCCTATAATGCTTCTCGCTACCAATCCTAGCAATTTCCTCCACTTCCTTCGGTGTCAACTTAAACAGTTTGACCTTCTGATAAGCTCTCAATCGTTGCTCATTTCCACTAGTAGTCAGAGCCACCATTCCCTGGTCGATAATCCATCTCAATGCTATCTCTCCTGGTGTGACTCCATATTTTCTAGCTAGATGAGCATAGGTTTCATCCAGGGGTCCTGGGGAAGCCTTGACGGCAGCTGCTAGGGGAGAGTAGGCTGCTATAGCTATACTGTGTTCGCGGAGGAAAGGGACCAAAGAACCGTGTTGAAGGTAAGGATGATATTCGATTTGATTGATAGAGGGGATGATTTTGGCCGTTTGTAAGATAACCTCCAAATCCTTTTGTAGAAAGTTAGATACTCCAATGGATTTGGCTTTTCCAGAAGCATGAATAGCCTCCATCTCTGCCCATTTTCTTTGAAGATCTTGAGGTGTTTTGGTAAAATAGGGAGCGTGAATCAAGTAGAGATCGACATAATCGAGTTGAAGTTTCTTTAGGGAATTGTCAAAGGCAGCTTGAGTGTCGACTTCTTTGGTGCCAGTGATTTTAGTAGTTATGAAGAAGTTCTCTCGAGGTACACCGGATTCTTTGATTCCCATCCCCATCTCGATCTCGTTGCCGTATACTGTAGATATGTGTTATAAAGAAAAACACCTCGAACGGGGGTCGGCTGATTGAAAGTACCTTGAGCTCCATCCAAATGATAGTAGCCAGCATTGATGGCCATAACGGTCTTTTGCACGATCTCTTTGTCGACAGGTCCGTCCGCATTGGATTTGTATTGAGCAGTTCCGAGTCCATATCCAAGCATTGGAATCTCAGTACCATCATGCAACTTGAGATTTTGCAATTGAGACATTTGCTTTGGAGCAATTCCTAGATTACCTTCAGCTCCGAAAGAGCTTTGATATGCTGAAGTTGCAGAATTCATGATGTTCCGAACGAGAGGGAGATGTATGTAATAGGAACGTTGTATGAGAGGACGAAAGGAGGATTTGGTTAAACGCTTGAATATTATACTCATGAGAAACGATGGAGAATTCAGAAATACATTTATCTTCAAAGAATGTGGCTATTCTCTTTGCTTGTATTCGTACTGGTGCTACCTGCCTTATTAGCCATACCGGTAATATTAACCCCGCCATCATTTTATAGTAAAGCAGTAAAGCCCGAGCACGACATTTCCATTTGCCCCCTCATTTCTCACTTCCTCAAGGCATCAACTGCAAATACCAAAAAGTACTCAAGTCTACAACCAGATTATACTCTTTATTGATGGAATCTCTTCAAATACATAACATTTAGTCTATTCTACCTTCTACTATATTATCTGCACTTTCGTTGATGCTTTCAAGACACCTTCCAAGAGCTCGAGTACCCCGCATACGTATAGCTCACATGGCAGCTCATCTCTCGCAAGACAATGGCTTAAAACCATCTTCCTATACTGGCACATCTCTCGCAAATCTCCCCAAATCATGGACATTTACATCTTCGCTCCCTCCCGATCCTCTCTTCCCAACACCTGCCGCATCGCACAACACCGCTCGCGATGAAATTGGACCTCGGCAGGTGAAGGGCGCATTATTTACTTGGGTTCGACCTGAAGAATCGAAAGATCCCGAACTTCTCGCTGTAAGTTCTACCGCGATGAAAGACCTGGGCATTAAGGAAGGAGAACAACATACAGAGGACTTTAAACAAACAGTTGCAGGTAACATAATCTTGGGATGGAATGCAGAGAAACAGGAGGGTGGATATCCATGGGCGCAATGTTATGGTGGGTGGCAATTCGGTTCCTGGGCAGGTCAACTTGGGGATGGGAGGGCGATATCTTTATTCGAGACTACGAATCCGAGTAGTAACATCCGATATGAGTTACAGTTGAAGGGTGCAGGATTAACGCCTTACTCGAGATTTGCAGACGGGAAAGCCGTGTTGAGATCAAGTATAAGGGAATTCATTGTCTCAGAGGCCTTGAACGGTTTAAAAATACCTACCACGAGAGCTCTGTCTTTGACTCTTCTACCGCATTCGAAAGTAAGGAGAGAAACACTCGAACCCGGGGCTATCGTAGCAAGATTCGCCGAGTCTTGGTTACGCATTGGGACATTCGATATATTACGGGCTCGTGGAGAGAGAGTCTTGATTAGACAGCTTTGTACATATATTGCGGAGAATGTGTTTGAAGGATGGAAATCACTACCTGCGAGGAACCCTGCAGATGACGGGAAAGCAGAAACAATTGAAAGAGGAGTATCCGAAGATACAATTGAAGGTCCAGCTGGTTTCGAAGAGAACCGTTTTACTCGTCTGTATCGCGAAATTGTGCGTCGTAATGCGAAAACCGTTGCGGCGTGGCAAGCATATGCTTTCACCAATGGTGTCCTCAATACGGACAATACGTCCATCTTTGGTTTATCCATAGACTTCGGACCGTTCGCCTTCCTCGATAATTTCGACCCTCACTATACTTCCAATCACGACGATCATATGCTACGCTATTCTTACCGCAATCAACCCACCATCATCTGGTGGAATCTTGTCCGTCTTGGTGAATCACTTGGCGAACTCATGGGCGCGGGAGCGAACGTCGACTCTCCAGAATTTATCGAGAAAGGTGTCCGCCAAGAAGCCGCCGACGAGCTTGTCTCCCGCGCAGAAGCCCTAATTACTCGCATTGGCGAAGAATATAAAGCTACCTTTTTAGCGGAATACAAGCGTCTCATGAGCGCTCGTCTGGGACTCAAAACATTCAAAGAGTCAGATTTCGACACCCTTTACAGCGAACTTCTCGATACAATGGAAACCCTAGAATTAGACTTCAACCAATTTTTCCGCAAACTCTCCTCCATTCCCATCTCCTCCCTCGCCACCACCTCCTCCCGCAAGGAAATTTCCACTCAATTTCTTCACCACGAAGGTGTAACTGGTCTCAACAATACCCTAGACTCCGCCACATCTCGTCTCAGCGACTGGCTTTCCAAATGGCAAGGGAGAATATACGAAGATTGGGGACCAGATGGCGATGACGAGAACCGCATGATGGAGATGAAGAAAGTAAATCCGAAATTTATCCCCAAGGGATGGGTTCTGGATGAAATCATCAAGAGAGTGGATAAAGGTGGTGAGAGAGATGTGCTCAATAGGGTGATGAAGATGGTGAGTGATCCTTTCAGAGAGAGTTGGGATGGGGATAGGGAAGAGGAGGAGAGGTGGTGTGGGGATGTTCCTAGAGGGGATAGGGCTATGCAATGTAGTTGTTCTTCGTGAGTTGCTATCGTAGCCATGAGACGAGGTACAATAAGGATGGTTAGGATGGGTTTATGTATATAATGAGATTTTTATAGTTGGGACAGATGCATGGGTATATTACTGCATATTCAAAATCTATATGTATTAATGACAAGAAGCGCTCAAGTCAATGGTTATCAACAGGAGATTATTTAATCTTCCTTCAAATATCCTACATTAGTAGAGGGTCGCAGGATTGAATGGTATCATAATTGTAATATTCCTAAGTTGGAGAATACACACCATTCTAATACCTCGATCAAAGTTCAAATAGAATATTTCACATTATACAAAGTGCACATCAACTTTGGATCGACAGTGATTGGTTTGTGCCTCAAAAGATGTGAACTGCTGTATCTAGTCCCCATGTTCCATTGACCATCGAACCCATTATCCCCATTTTCTCCCCCACTCATTCATATCATCTCAATTGTTTTGGGGTATCCTCCGCTAAGGAAAGCCCTTGAGATCTTCATAATGGAGACGGATGGCAATCTTCATTCAAGCAAAATCAATCCACCCCGGCTAGCCATTTATCGACTCATCGTTGACAACTCCCCATAGTATAGGTCTCTTGATATTAAAAGAAACCATTTTGTCTTCGTAAATAAAAAATCCCATTCCCTTCATTCAGGGATAGGCCGCTTCATGCGCCACCCAAACCAACGAATGTCCAGTGATGTCGTAGCCTCGATAACGAAACCATCCTGGTGATACACGCTAGAAAAGTGCAAAGATAATGACCGTGAATACGTGTAAAGGAATACCCATTCTCCATCCCTGCTGTCATCTGTAACCCAGAGATTTGTCGTAAAGTTTTTCATACAGAGCAAAGAAAACTTATCCTATTCCAGCAAAGTTCGACCGACGATTCAGTATGGTTTTATTGCACTACGGATTCGGCATCGCCACGACCTCGATATCCTCCACCACGGCCGCGTGTAGGCTGTCCGTTGCCTGCATAACTACCTCTTCCTCTGTAACCACCACGACCGCGTCCGCGTCCGCGATATGCTCCACGGTGACCGTTATCGACACTTCCCTGCCCAAAAGTCTCAACATTCTTCTTTTGTTCTTCACCTCGCCATTCACGCCCACCAGGTCTATTTCCAGCAGCTTCTGTGCGATCCTTCGCTTCACTCGAAATGTTGTCGAAGAATGATGTGGCTTTGTTGTATGCCTTGGGTACCGCTTCTTCCTTATCTCCCTCGGGTGCACTGGAATCATTTTGAGGCTGCTCCCCAAGTGGGGATCCAGTGATAGACTCCTTGACTAAATCTTGTTTGTTGAATTTTGCATTTGCAGATTCGAAATCGAAGTCGGTCGAAGGAACATCAACTTTAGCTGGACCAAGAGCCCGACCACCTCGACCACGGCCTCTTGCCGCAAATCCATTAGTACCTGGTTGTCTAGGAGCGCGGACGGGCTCGGTCGTTCGCATTTCATTAACCTTTCTTGTCAAATTGTCTACAGCATTTCCATTGGTTTGTTGACTTCCAACTGGAGGAAGCTTGGCCATTGCAGCAGCAACAGCGGCAGTTGCAGCTTGTGTAGCATCTCTCAAACTTGTGGAAGCATCGCTTTGTTTTGGAGGTGCAGGGGCAGTGGTATTTTGCAATGCAGCTTTAGAGACTGCAGGACTAGGTAATGGCATTACCGGTTGGACACGACCGCCTTTGGGACCACTTGGTGTAGCTCGCACAGCCGGCGGAGCTGCAGACTGAGATATTTTTGCAGCGTTTGCATCTGCTTCAGTCGAAGCAGTCTTGGAGGAGGGTGGGGTTGCTTGTCTGGGAGCTGGTGGTGCAGCAGTGCTTTCAGCGCCAGGAGCTTGCGCCTCGGTTGGCTTGTCTGCTGAGGTCGCGGAAGTGGGGGTTTGTTGTTTGTTCGCGCCAGGTCCAATTGGCGATGGCTTTTGTTGCTGATTTTGTTGCTGGTTTTGTTGTTGAAAGTGTTGAGCTGGTGGTGGAAAGCCATACCCTGGGGGAGGGGGAAATTGACCAGGGTGTTGTGGGAATCCATGTCCAGGTGGGGGATACCAACCTGGTGGACCACCAAATGGCGACATTCCTGGAAAACCTGGACCAGGGGGACCACCTCGACCCCATCCTGCAGGTGGAGGAGGAGGATAGAACCCATGAGGGGGGTATTGTCCAAAAGGAGCCATGCCTGGTGGTGGTACCTGTTGAGGACCATTTTGTCCTTGCGAAGGAGGTCCTCGTGGGTTTTGATTTTGGTTTTGGGGAGCTGGGGGAGCTTGTGCAGAGGGGCCCGGACGAGTTCCGCTCTATAATGGCAGATCTTATCAGTAAAAGTGCGGCAAACATTGAAATATAAAGATATGGTTGAGATATTTAAAATCAGAAGGAAGGCAACGGAAGATCTCCACACGGTTTTGCGCTCTCGGAGACAATATGATTTAACATCCGAAATATTTCATCACTTATAAGTAGTTGACAGGTAGCAGTATCAAGAATTACTGGTACACTGGTTTAAAGAAAGGATCGCACTTACTCCGAGAATCGCAGGATCATTGGGCACCTGTGGGGGTTTGTTTTCCTTCGGTGCAGGCGCCTCCTCAATACGTAAGTCCTTTACATCGCTACCACGAAAGACAATGTACTCGTAGACGCTATCCGAGGGCTGAATCTCATCATCCGGATTTTCCTTTCGCCCTTCTGTTCCATGGGATTTAACATTTTCCAAGGCCACTGTTGAGTTTTCCGAGTTGATCTCATGGAGTGTACCGACATATCTTAACTCGTGTCAATATCTGGCCAAATACATCTCAACCATCGCAAATACCTAATATCGCTCCTTGATACCAATGATATCCTCGATCTGTGAACGCGCCATTGTCAGTATGCATTGCAGGACGTTGGTTAAGAACACTCTCTCAGTTCCAGCCTTTGGAACTTACCCTATGAATTCTGACATATTGCTTTGATTAAACTGCGATCAGCTCACAGCTAGCTGTAGAGTAAAGAAACGAGAAAAATCAAAAGAGAAAAGAAGATGGTTAGGTATCGGGCAATTGAGGTGTTTGATGTTGATGTTATGGGAGAGTTTATAATGTTGGGTTGGGTGTACTTTTGTGGAGGAGCATGAGAGGAAGTGGTTTGTGTGTTCTTCTGGCGAAAAGCTAAGCTAAGGGTGCGGCAAGGGAAGCGCTCGCTTGAAATTGTCGTCTTGTTCAGTTTGGGACCCGCTTTCAAAGCCCCGACTTTAAGAATATGAAGAAATATGATTGGTTTAAATTGTAAAATTACCATTTACGGCAATTTAATTCACTACGTTTACTAGTACTCATTTGTGCCATTTTGCCGCTCAGCCTTATATTATATACCTAGTACAACAACTACCAAGCTACTTATTTATTGATCTATATTCTATCAGAACCTCATATCTCTATCTCTATTCTCTGTATCACCATTTCATACAATACATAGCATCCTCGAGAATGGCGACTGAAAGTTCTGAACAGTCTGGAAACCGTAATATCGATATTTACAAGGATCTTGAATCATATTCATGGGATACTGATCAAGAGTTCCAGGTAATCTCAACGTTACCCCCCTCCCCCCTCTTTCATTTGCACGCAATTATATACTGACAATTAATAGGGTGGTCTCTCTGCTATATTGGGCAATGCATCTTCTCCTGATCAAATTCGAGAATTGACGCTTCGTGCTCAATGTTTCTATCTCTCTCGTAAGAAGAATATCGTCATCGATTTCGATGGATATAAATCATATCTCGCCACCCAATCCTCCGCAACTTCTTCCGCCGATGTCCCTGAAATTACCCCCATATCTTCAAACTTTACTCCATCCTCCAATGTTCCACTTCATCATGAAGATGACCTACCACCTGCTAGTACTGAAGCTGATTCAAAGGCGCCTTACCCGCAATCTTTCGCTGAAATTGTTGCTTTGATCACAGCTGGTATTCCCATTCCAGGTATCCGTGATATTCCCGATACAGTTCTCACGGACCAAGGTACCAAGCCAGTTGCACGAAAGCGCCGTAAGCCATGGGAGACAGACGTTGATGAGGAAACGATTCAGGGTGGTGGAACTTTTGGCGATCATCGAGATATCATTATCCAACAAGAATATCCAACTGATGTTTAGGAAATGTCTTCCTGCAATTTAGTCTCGTTTAATTTTACCTATCGACATTCTCGGAGTTTATGTTTGGGGATATATCCAATCTTAATGACGTTGTCAACGCTACGCATTGAGCTCCGTTTGTTGCTTTTCATTGGTTTCCACCAAAATCGACACTACATATGGAGCGCCGTCATTGAGCTAATGGCTGTTTATTAATGCAAAAATTCCCACAACTCACTCAAACAAGACCCATTGACTTATGACCGGATTCATGTGGTATCACAATAACCGTGAAACCTACCTATCAAAATTGATGTGAGATTACAAAGCATCTTTATGAACTTAACAGGAGTTATGTACGTTCGACAATTTATAATCTCAACAGCTGCTGAGTTCTAGTGAACATCTCATGACCAGTATTTTCTGTCTGGTGTGGCATATCAAGTGCCTTCAAAAGTCTGCATGATTGGAGTGTTGAAGGAGGTCTCATAAAGGAAAATGGCCGAGTAGGTCAGACAATGAGATGACTGAGTGTGGTTGAAAGATTGAGGTTTGTAACTCATCGGGTGTGCTCAGATTACAAAGTCTCTAATGAATCAGTTTTATCTTTTGTCTCCTGTCTTCTGTCTTGGCTGAAAGCACACTCCTCTTTCCAAGTTTCGAGTCCCGTCATAACGGCCTTTCTACTATTCTTCCCTTATGAATGAGATGTGCTGTTTATTCCAGGTCTAAGATTGATTTTTCTATTATGATTCGACATTCGGTAGTGTAATTGGAGATGGGACTCTTGAATCGGTCAGAAGACTATCAAGTATTTAGATTCACTGGGAACATCGGGACCATGATTTGATGATGTCATCTACCAATCCCTGGGCTACTCATTTCTGTGTCATTAAGTTGAAAGGAAGTTGTACCATCTCCCATATTCTTTTCCAGTATCAAAAAGTGTTTCGAAAGCCAGGTTTGGTTGGCTACTTTTACCAGTGCAGATCTTATGTGTTTTACATTCCTAATATGCATTTCTGTCTCTCAAGAATGGATTCACACTCGGTATTGCAGTTCAAAGACATGAAGATAAAGCTTCTACTGTGGGAACTGAGTAAAGGTAGTGGTAGATCTTGTGCCAAGGACCGTTGCACGTTTCCCAGCCTAGGATGCTTTCTAGCATCTGATGCTCTAGGTCCTTCCATTGGTATTATAGAGTCAACCACTGCTAATTATGTGTAATGTTATCTCGAATAATAGGATCAGAGAGAATGAGGAAATAGATGCCTCGGTCATTGTCGGTTTGAGATCACATACCCTGTGACAGATAGATCTCTAATCTACCCATACCAAGGGCCAAGGATCATTCACTACACTTCTGCAATGTCAGTCAAGACTAGAGTTAACATCCAATATCACTACTAAGATTACAAATTGTGCAGTATTCTATTTGTCTTTGAACTTATCTTTAAATGTTTCCTCCCATCAGGCCTCCTTGACCTTCCACCCCAAAACTATCAAACTTGATGACAACTAAGGAGGCATACAAAACTTCAAGATAATCTTGCATCCTTTAACTACCAGCTTTACCATTAAGTTAATAACGTCAACATGAAGGTTCTATTGTTCATCTCTGCACTGGTTGCATTCATCCCAGCTATCCTTGCTGCAGCTGTGCCTCTTGAATCCCGACAAGTTGGTGTATGGGGAAAGCCTACTGATGTTGCTGTCTTCTACTGCTATAGTAAGTAACATTCATTTATCTCTGATATTGATATATCCTACAACATTTGAGCTCCAGCTAACCAATGTCCTTAGTGGATGGTCAATGCATTGCAGCACGTCGATTATGGCAGCACTGTCAAACAGAAATATTCGAGTCTAATGCTCCAGCTAGCAATCCCGAAGTCCGCAATGAATTGATCGCCTCGTGTCTTTGTGGAGCCAACTATGTTGGATTACTAAACCAATGCCTTTTTTGTGTCAGTCTTGCGGGCCCGAGTATGTTGGTCCGCGATACCCAGACTACTTCTGCTCAGGAAATGTGCGACAAGAAGGCAACTCTCTCTCAATATGAAAAAAATTCATTCCAATTTGGTACATCCTTGCAATTTCCGCTCATTTTGCCATCTCTTTGGATCGGTGGTACCAATCTTACATATCTCGATCAAATACTCATTGAGTAGGGTCATCGGGGTCACTCGTAAGTTCATACAATCGACCACGCATCGACGTTTCTATACATCGTCACCTTTGATCCAACTAACAAATACTTCCAGAATTTCGATGGCTTCCAGCCGGAGATCGATTATGAATACGGGGATAGAAATTAAAGCATTGTTGGAGTGGAGGTCTCTACTATGGCAGGCTGTGGTCCTATACTGATTCGTGACTGACTGATAATATCTAAGGGTTTCGGTGGGGCTGTTAGTGGGGGAATGGGTTACTTTCCATATTCAATACAACAATTTGGGCTTGTCTCAAATAAAGTTGTTGATTTCGTAGTCAAAGAGCCTTGTGTATCTATGCGTGTTTTCGTTCCACTTGAGATGTTGTTGTGTAAGCGTGACTGCCGTGACCATTTATTCCCATAGCACAGATCTAGCAAGAAGTCAGAGGACATAGCGCAGGAACTTATCACTGCGAAATTGAGTGGGCATTCTTTTAAGTCATCAGATCATTTAGTCTTCGCCAATACTAAGCGTATCAATTTCAAGGCAACAATGAAATACTTTCATTCTATGCTAATCCATCTATTACATCAATCCCCAAATATCCATACAACACGGCCATAATCCAGCTTGTGACAGCCCCAACCCATATTGAGTAACATCCACATAGAATCGATCCAGTAACCTATTATTCCGAGTAAGAAGAGCAAGACCTGACTCACTCGTCGATCCAACTAGATTTCGAACAGCAGCGAGTAAATTGTTGACAGTCTTCTCTTTGAGTATGCCAACCCACTGTCCTAGTTTCCGAATATGCTCAGGTTGATGTTGGTCCTTCACTTTGACTGGACTACCAGCGAGATGGCTTACTACCATTTCTCGTATATCAGCTATCGAGAGCGGCATTTTCCCTATCGGTCCAGGGATATACAATCATCAGCAGATGACTCGGTAACTGAATGGTATCGTCAACGATAGCATCCTTAGGTGATTTCGCCGAAGCCTTGGAAGAAGGATCTGAGCTCATCTTCCGTCACATAGCCCAGTAAAAACCTGTTACACCGAAAGTTAGCAATTGCCTATCTGAAAGTTGTGAAGTTCAACGACAAATATTACGTACAGGAATGTGAGCCGCGGGCCGCGAGCAAAATCTGGTGAGGGGGTTCCCAGGTCCCCTTTCTCCAGATCTAATCAGTGGGTACAGGGAACGAAATAGCCTGTCCTCTGAGCCAAACTGGCACAGAGCTGCTGTGGGAATAGTCCGCTATAACAGTACATTTTGAAAGCCTTTTGGCGATAGCTATAGGCTGAATTTTCAGCCTGCTTGAACTCTTCTGGATGATTAACGGCCAGAGAACCGGCGTAGTGTATCTGGTAAGCAGGGGGGTAGGGCTGGCCATCTGCTTTCATAAGACCGGCGCGACTCCTACTCTTCTTCATTCGGCGCAAGCCGAGAAGGTGACGGAGCAGTAAACTCCGCAAATAATTGAAGCGGGAGGCGAGATGCTGAGTTCTGGAACCCTATAGATGAGGGGGCTATGACAGGGTGTGACGACTAATGCTGAAATAGATCGTCGATGCAGGGGAGTTTCTTGCTCTTATAATCAGAAGGAGAGGCTTGTGGCTAGACAAGTAGTAAAATGTTAGCATCGGCAGGACTAAATGAAAGACACGTGCGAGTTGGACTAACCTTCATTGAGTCTCAATCGGTATCACTCAGAGACTTTGAGTGTCTAGGATATAAATTTTGGCTCAAAGTATAATAACGAGGTGCCGATAGAAATCTTTGTCGATATCTAAAGGTGTTAAGGGCATCTAGACAGCAGGATGGTGGCCATTAAAGTTGGAGGCGAAATCCAGCTATATGTGGCTTTCGAGATGTAGTTGAATTAGAAGCTCGTTTGAATGACCTAGAGGCGAGCTAACACCACAGGAGTACTGTGATGAAGGGTATCAGGAGTGCGAGGAATCACACCATGTTTGGTATAACGTGGTGTGCTGGAAGTATCAAATCTTGCTAAGCGTTGGACATCCTATTACCATGGAATGATTGGTAACAGGTCGAGTCTCTCGCAGCTGTGCTATAACAATGGGGAGAATCAATGAAATAGGGACAGGGCTTTCAGGTGAAGAAATATCATTAGATAAAATCTCTCATAGACGCAGCTATTCACTTTCCTCTGCTGCAATGGGAAGCAAAACTTAATCAGTCAAATACAGAAGCTTATGCAGACACAGATCCAGTCCCAATTATCCGCCTATATCCGCCTGTGATATGAAACAAATCTTATCATTCCACTCACCGCCTTTCCATTGATCTACCACTCTTGTAATTTAATGGTAGGCTCTTGTTCTCTTCGACCGTTAGACGCTGTACTCAAGTGTGCGGTGACGACTCTGACGGCAGGTACTACCCAGTCTGCCACTTCGCGTGGAGTCTCCCAGCTATTAACAGGAACTATGGTGGAACATATCGGTTAGTCGGATTTCCAGAAAGCTATATTAATCTTGAGTGCATGTGACAGTTGAAGAAATGTACTTACAGTCATATCCGATCACGATTGCGCGTTCTTTGATATGATTGAGTATACGCCACGCATCGTATGCCAATCGCTCTGCTGTCCAATGCTCATTTTCAGTTTGCACTGCTGGTGATGGTGCTGTTTTGCCAAGCGCCTGTCTCCAGATTCGAGAGAGAGTTTGACGGGACGTAGGAGGAGCTTCATCGGGAACGTCAACAACCATTTTGACTGATGCAGGAGAACTAAAGTTGATTTCGCCTGTGTAGATAGGTCTCTCCGCTATTACTTCTCCGACATCTAATACCATGGTGATGGTCTTCAGGTCCGGAAAGGTTGAGATAATGCACCCGACAAAATCCCACATGTCTTCCAGCTCGAATAGCGTCTGTTTGCGAGTCTTGTATGGGATTGCGAGATGTTGTAAACCATAAAAGACAGACCGAGCAAGTGTTGATCGACGGGTTTCATCGAGCCAAAAGTCTCCTTGAATCCATACGGTATCTTTAGGATCGTAAAGGAGGTTTCTACGCGTATGAGTTGCAAAAACGGGAAATACGCTTGATGATGGTTCAATTAATGAATCATACAAGACAGTAGGCTCTTGATTGTAAGCTTGATGTAGTGCATCCTGAAGGCTCAAAGTCGTCAGCGATCTTGGTACTCCTGGAATGGTAAAACGTTCAAGAAAGGTCTCCCGATATTCATGATTGATACGTAAGATCGGTGGAAGAGAGCCACAGGTAAGACGGAATCTTCTTCCACAGATGCAATGGTACTGTAATATAGCGTCTGATTGGAAGTTTAATGTTGTAATGCGTGGTTGTTCGAGATACAGTTCCAAAATGGCGAGCTAATGGAATAAAAACCGTCAGTTGTCAGTGATCTTGACTTGGACATAGATTGGAGAAGAAATTTCAATGGATTGTATAGTTAGATAGAATCAAGTGCATACGTACCCTAAGTTCGATTGGTAAATCCTCAAATCCGAAGAACGTCCTTCCGCTTTCCCCCCCTGACTGGACAAGTTCAAGATTTTCTCCATCGATGTGTGCTCTGGAAGTTGTGTTAATCGCTCTCAAGTCATTCCCATTTAATACCTTCGATCCTTTAAGGAGCACTCGTTTCGAAATTGCCTTGACTCTGGCCAAGAAACGATGGTGTTGTTGAAGTCTTTTCGCTCCCACTGGAGCTTGTTGTGTACCAGATGCTGATTCGCATTCTGTGGCAGTTGTCAGATCTCTTTCAAGTCTTCTCTTTTTCAAAGCAGAAATAAAACGAATCATCGTGGTCATCAATGGAACAATGTGATGACTCTTGAGTTTGCAGTTTGTTAAAATTCAATTGTTGTGTATTGGGTTTATGGATGAAATTAGCCGAGGAGATGGTGCCCGATATCGTTAGTGTGAACAAATCCTATCTTATTCAATCCAATGATAAAACATTCTGCCTTAATGCGGCAAGAGAATGAGTTCCTATTGAATTTTATAATGTATACTTTGTAGTTCCCAAGTTGAAGTCAAAGAGGATCCCTCGTAGTGATCTAGGTGAGCCCCTTTTCTTCGCTTTGTTCTATATGACGGCAAACATATCTTTAACCACACTCTTGAATAGGAGGTACGAGTACTAAAGTCTAAGATAGAGAGATAAAACAGGTACAAAGGCTGGGGGGAAGGGGGAATATGAGTAGGAGAGGAGGTGATCGAGATATCCGTGGTAAGCTAGGTCTAGTCTTTGATTTGCCTACGCGACAGCAAACGACTCGCACTACATCTTGGTACAGGCATGAATGTTTAAAGAGACCGAAAAAAAGGAGACGGGCAAAGAGGTTATGGTGGAGGCAGAATATGAGTAGGGGAAGAGGTGGTTGAAAATTCCCATGCTAAGCTAGGTTTACCCCTTTTGATTTGTCGTACGCCTAATATATACATTTTTCATTACATCTTGATATAGTAGTCTTCAATAGAGGAGTTGCACATGGTAAGAAAAGGCGGACAAAAAAGACGTGGAAAAGGTGGAATTTGAATGAGAAGCAGGCACTAATCGAGGACATCTTGTTCAAATCTAGGTCTACCTCCTCTTCAAATTGCTCTACACGACAGCAAATACGACATAAGCTCTACGCCAAGGTATAACGAGAACAAAGAGATCTGAAGAAAGAAGTAACGAAAGTAAGAAGAACAATTGCGGGAAGGCAGACTACGAGCGGGGGAGATACTTGAGAGTATCTCGTGCTAATTTAGCTTTGCAACTTTCTCTTCGCCTTATTCAAAGGCAATCATGCTACCAAAGTATTGTCTTCTTTAAAACTTCAGAATAACAAGGTCAAAAGCGACGAAAAGGCTTGGAGGGTTGGGACGGGACACAAGCGAGTAGTGGGCGTGACCTATAGTAACATGTGCCAACTTAGGTTTACCTCCCTTCCTTTGCTATACGCGATGGCAAGTTCGAGACCTACTTCACTCTAGGACTTACAAATATTGAAGACCAAAAAGAGGCGAAGAGGTTGGAGGAAAATAGGAGCGAGGGGAGCGTCGACTGCTTAGCGAGGGCAAAGAAGTACAATGGGTTATCAAACATCTGAAAGATGTGACATACAAGAAGCAAGAGGGCTATAACATGAGTGAAGGCTATTCGAACAGAATACTGATTGGCAGAAAGCAGGGACAGACAACATCCATTGGGCTGGATTGGAGACACTGGAGACCTCAAAGGCTTCCAGTCCGAGATCGCAATCTACATCCCATTTACCACGCAGTCAATTAGATCCGAAATACATCTCTGTCAAGCCGCGCAGCAAGTACTGTGAGTACGACGAGCACCGTGGTCAAGATGGCCGTGCCATATAGTTTGAACAATACTGTGCAGCGAAGCTAGCGGCGAGTCTGCTAAACTATCAATCAAAACAAGGGATCTATACATTACAGGTCCATCCTCTCGAGTGCGCAGCAATGGCTGCTGCCAGCTGGAAAACGATTAAAACATATTCCACGACAGATATGAACTAGGCAAATAGAGGGGACATCGACAATTTCGATAAGAGTCTTGGGACTGACTGATTCTCCCGGAGTTACGATACATATACTAACGACGGAGACTACGATAGTGTATTATCTACAAAATGCATTGAGAATATACTGGAAAAGGTTGGAAGAGCAGTACCGGCAAAAGAAGGACGAAAAGTGGGTGAAGACCCAGCAGGCAGAGTTACTGAAACGTGAAACATGATTCGAATGGACGGAAGTTACAAACTACTATAGTAATGAATGAAAATCGCTAAGATGGTTTAGGAGATTCTAGTTCCTGCTGTGCTGTTAGCAAAGAGTCCTTATTCTCACACTCTTGCTTCATGTAAGCACCGTGACGGAACTATCGCATATTCTGCACATGAGCGTTATAGACAGGTTAAACGCATTATGAAGTTACAGCCACTCTGTATATCAAGCGGCACGGAACTAATTAGTCACCCCGGAAAAAAAATGAATTGCTCTTCCATTAAAGGCTTAACACAGCACAAATTATAAAGCACATAGAATCCACGAACTCACTTGTCCCCTTCCTTAATCCCCCCTCCTCCCGGCTCCGGCATATGATCTGTGGAGCTGACAAGTTCCCATTTGAAGATATATAATGATTAGAATTTAATAATACCCTCTATAAATCTAGAGGGTTTTGGTTAAAAGATTTCTTGTATGTCAGATGAGACCGGGAAACTGATCCAAGAGTTTGCCTATCCGTTGAACAGTTTTATGTCCCGGTAGCATTCCATTTCAATACTGTATATTCAATCAAAACAGCAATCTTCGACCGAACGTGCAATACATGGAGGTCTTACCATAATGATAAAATAATGTACGTTTCAAAGCAATCAGTTTGATTGACCTCGTTTGTTAGAGTCTGGAATTCTGGTCTCAGCCACTCTCATTATCCATAAGATCCTCCAGATAGTGTATTTATATACGTCTGAAAGTTCTTTCTTCAACTAATATAGGAATAAAAAGTGATGATATACTTTGAGAGGTTCAATAATGTATGGGATGCGTCGAGATCTTACATGATTTACACATGGGATGATCGCAATAGGATATATGATACTAGTGTAATATTTATTGCTATTATCAGCCCCCAATTCCTCTCTTTGATACGAAAATTACCACGGCAACCGAGCCGTTGTTCCAAACTTCATGCAATCATACCCATCTAATCATGATCCTTTCCTTCCAATTGCTTGCGAGTAGCAGCTGCTAGAAGTTTAATAGTAGGAACCCTCCATGAGCGAAAGTTCTCAATCATCTTGCCCCGACCTTCTTCACCATTACCTAAGTATTTTGTTATTAGTAGAGTCATTCATACAAGAGAAAAGCTGGAAGGATCCCACCATTCAACGACTCAAGACGCGACTTCCAATCCAAGAGACCTACATGTACCTTGATTGCCGACACCTTATCAAATGGATTTGGCCTTGACTCCTTGATTTCCTGACTCTCCATAAATGAAGACATAAATGACTTCTTTAGAGAGGAGACTAATGTGGACCAATGCTCTGGTTTCCATTCTCCAAAAAGTAAACCTTCGATGAATTCTACCGATAAGGAAGAAATGGCAGGCGAATACTTGGTAACTATACGATGCTTCGGAAGCAACTTGGACTTGCGATGAACGAAAGCAATCTCGTCCCGAACGCCAGGAGTAGTAAAGTCCAGATGATCCACAATGACGATTAATTCTTGCACGCCTCTGAACCAGTGAGATAGGATACAAGACAAACGATATAAGTTATCCTGATCCATAATGGCCTTGTTGGATGAAGTGGTAATTGCCAAAGTGTGAAGAGCTCGATTGCGAGAAGGGAGGGTGAGAGAGCAGCTAAACTTATTCGATGACGACCAAAAGTCAATTTCGCGAATCCAAATTGTATCGCTGACAGGGTTGTATTTTATTGTTGGAAATGCCTTGCATCCAATATGAAGAGTGTTGTATTGAATCAAATTATGTAAGTGTTGGAGTGCTTGGAAACGAGTGAGGTGACTAACGTATAGATAAGGATCTTGCGGACCACTGTAGACAAGTCGAGTATGGCCGTGACAGGAGGCATTGTGTTTGAGTTGTTTGCAGGAGACGGAGACTATTCGAGGATCGTCGAAAGCATATGTGAGGATTTTGAGCTGGAATTTCATAAGCCTTCTTTTCCATGATACCGTGACATGTATGATGCAAACTGAATGAGAGGTACTTACTTTCACTTCCATTGGGAGCCACCTGAATAGACCAAATTTACCCTCATCATCAACTTTCGTGCCTACTTCTCTTGTATCAGTAGGGTCAGAGATACTGTATTTACCAACGATGGTTCTCAGGCTGTCTGCGCCATATTTATCGAGTCGAAAAAAGCCAACCAGCTTTTTGCGGACGGCCTCCATGCCAGAATAATCAAGGAGTGTGCGGAAAAGATCTGTTCCTCGCAACACTTGATCTGATTTCATCTCTCCATCGTTATTCTCGGGATTTGATGCAAGAGAAGATAGTGAAGCTTTGGTGGAAAATGGAAATGGTGCGAAATTTGCTGGTAGAGTTTGACTACGAGGGCGTGTGATGACTCGAATCGAAGTAAAACGAGGTCGCATTATATTACCAAGAGTATCTTGAAGGTCGATCAATAATTCAGTGTAGAAAGCCATGCTGTATAATAAGCATTGGTTGAGAGACTTTAGTGATTGATAGAGATATATGGGAAATAGTTTGGCTTTTTAAGTTATAGCCGAAATTTGATAGTGTAACACTATCCTAGAATAACCTACTATGTCACATAAACTCCGATGATTAGTCAGTCTAAAGTGAAGTGAAGTGAATGTGATTAAAGATCATGAGTTGGATTCATTGGGGTGAATACTACTAGTTCATTAGATTGAATATATAGATATAGTTTTAGTATTAATACAAAATAATTTATAGGATCGATTCTATCATTTGTAGCTCTTAATATCTTTCGTAAGACATTCTTTAAGAGTCTATTGCTTTATATTAGTGAGAAAGGACATTTAATAGAATATTAGATTTTATACACTATTTATTAGACAGCCTTCGAATTATATTCCAGCAAACGAAAACTTAGCTTATTGAAATCGGAATCTCTCTTGAATATACTCTACTTATAGCCTACTGCATTTTTATTTATTATCACTAGTCAAACTAAGTACTTGATCAGAGTTTGCATCTTCAGTATAGCATATTTCCTATATATTGCCATTTGACAAATAGCAATGAATTAATCCATGAGATATCCTATAACGAGCAATAAATAATACAATTAGCTTTTTCTATATAATAGATAGATCTGGTTATGAGAGCCCGATTCGAATACGGGGTTTGTAAAGAGAGAGATATAAAATAAAAATAGCTACTATTAGTTCAATATTTTATATAATTTTAAATAATTTAATAATATCAATAATATGCTTACTAATATACTAATCAAAAGTTTATAAAATAACTTTTATTTTAATCAAATATAATTAAGAAAAGTTAAATCGATTTCATTTAATATAGAAACGTCAAGTAAACATCATTTTGATAGGATGATCTGATTCTATTAAAGCAACAAGAAATTGAACCATTTAGCTCGAAAAGCTCGCTAAAGTGAAGCTATTCCCATATCCTAAGTCGGGAATAGAGAAAACACATACCCTCATGTATCATACATCGTCATTGCTCTAAAAAAATGAGATTATTTAGTTTTGTGAAAAAAAGAGAGTCTTTGAAGACAACTACAAAAGGAACCATCCATACCCTGAGATCCCTGCATCCTGCATGTGAAACCTATGGTTGAAAGACCTGTCCTATATAGTGATATCTATGCGTCGAAACCGAATACGTAGGTAGCGTACCAACGAAGTGGAAAAGTGATGAAATAAGTGAATAAGTTGAAGTGATAAAATCGATGAATTTTCGAAGCAATTCAGAGGCGTTTAGCCAACATGATTTGAAAGCCACAAATGAAGATAAATGAGGGAGCACTGATATGAAGAATGATCAGTTTAACTAGAAGCGAATCGGTATATGTATTGATTCTCCCATACATCATGGGGACGCTGAAATTCGGAGACAGGTGAAAACAAGCTTCAATAAAAGGCTTGAAAGAGAAACTGGAAATTATTGAAATCGTGCTGCAAAGTGAGATGAATGTGGTGAAGTGATTGTTGTACGACGTTGATTTGTATGTGAATTTGAGGAGGTGATGTCGAATAGTTGAAAGGAGGAGGTTCGAAAGTTGATGTCTTTGGAGGGCTCGAGGAGAAGGTTCGAAATGGAAAAAGAAGGCTGTGCGACAGTGTGGAAAAGTCGGGAACAGAGACCTTTCGAAGGAGAAGTGAAAATTCGAATATCAAAGAGGTGATGTTGAAGGGTTGACTGAAAGGCTCTGCGAGGACGAGTCAGGAACAGAGAGCTTTCGAAGGTGGTTTCGAATGGAAATACGACATTCCGGCCGATAATGAAAATATCGGAAACGTTGTTGCATAGTTTCGAGGCTTTGAATAAGATGATATATGGTGCTGCGACACCACTTTCTTATCAAATAAATCTTATCTGGAATAGAAGAGATAGAAATAAAGGCGTATTTCTTTTTGTTCCCGCGTAGGTCAGCAGAAAAGTCACTGAAAAGAGGGTACGTAGTTTATGATAAGTGGGATGCGTCTTCTTTTTAGTTCTAGGTTGAACCGACGACGATATAACCCTTGATTGATACCTCAGGCGGCCACGCTAGTTTCGCGCGCTATCAAATGCCTTATGTCCATGCCTATAATACCACTGGCAAACTTTCATTTTCATGTTTCCTGCTACTGTAACAATCGTACACTCTATACCTCAATGCATTGTGTTTATTTCTAGGACTACTCCTCCGTTTCTTCGCATAATGGTAAGGTTTGAGGCTGAAACGTAAAATTGAATGGTCGAAATCGTGAAGGAATCATATAGGGAAGCTCATTGAAAGGAGAGCCAACGTAGATAGCATACTGACTCTTGCTGCGAGAATAAAAATTTGAAATGGACTGAGGGGAAGTATGGGGTAGGGGTGGTGAATATGGGCCATGTAGAGGGGGCTGTGTAGAAAGAGGTGAAGTCAGAATTCGAGGTGGAGGAGGGTATGAGGGACTTAGCCCTTACCCTAGCCTAGATACCTCAGGCAACAGCCAGACTACTCCCCACCTGACAATGTTTTCAATCCGGATCAACCCGCAAAGGACCTTAATGCTATAAATTGGGCAATTGGGCTTTGACATCTACTTCCACTTTATTGAACAAGTAAGAAAACGATAAGAGTAGTGGTATTTCGTGGCTCATATGGTCATGATACGCCTAATGCATGATCATGTGACCATCTTAATTCACATTACAAGAATGGTCATTGAGCTTTTTTCCTTCCCTTCCTCCACTCGAAAACATCTCTTCATAACTATGAGAACTCTCTCCTAGAGATTGCATACACGGATAGCCATACAACAAAAACCTAGTGCAAGTTTGAAAGCAAGAGCCTCATTCATAATTTAACCTTGAATGAAATATACCCCAATTTTGAGCTGCAATCCCAACACTTCGACACCTTTACCGCCTTAGATCTCGTTGATCCTCATGAATTCGGTAATACTGTTCCCTATCATGCCTTTCTTGTCTCTCTTGCCTCTCTCGCTCCGGCTCTCTCTCATAGTGATGATCAAAACGCTCTTGAGGTTGCTGTTGCTGATACTGCATATGATGAGAAGGTGGCTGGGCATAACTTTGCTGTGCTGGAGCTGACGCAGATGAAACGGCATTATAATTTCGCCCATCAAAGCTGTTTTGTCGTGCTTGCACATGATGAGTTGAGACCCATTGGCCGCGTGTCGGCGGAGTTCGGTGTCCACTTTGCCCAAAAGTCATTGATCGATGATGCCCGGCATGGAAGTCTACCGCTGTATTTGGCTGCGGCGGCACAGCGAACTGCAATTGACGATTATAGATTTCACGATCAGAAGCTTGAGTCAAATTGTTAGGAGAAGACATTGGCCCACGTTGTTGACTGGCTGGAGGAGTAGCAGAATAGGGCGACTCATTAAGTTTTGTGACTGGACTTCGCGTATATCCACCAGGAGCATTCAATTCGTTTAGAGGCTCTCGACGAATGGATGATGACTGCGAACTAATTGCTTGACGAGAAGGCTGAGAATACATCGTCGGGTGATGCTGTGCAGCTGGTGGGGGCACATCACCTCGGCCTTCGTAAATCGCTGGCGTGTAACTGCGACCCAACGAAGACGAATGTTGATGCATAGATTGGGAAGGTGCTTGTGAATATCCGTGTTGTGAATTTGTCTGAGAAGATATCTGATGTGGAACCTGCTGTATCTGTTGTATTTGTTGGGTTTGTTGCATCTGTTGAGACATCTGTTGCGGTTGTTGTAAAGACTGTGATGGGTGTGATGAATAACGCGATGTCTGTAATGGATGTTGGGTAGGTGGTGGGGTTCGAGTACCTTGCACGGGAACTATTGTGGTACCACCACCTCTCTTAAGTTGTGATTGTGATTGAGGTTGTGGTTGTGGTTGAGGTTGTGGTTGTGGTTGTACTGGAGGTCGTAGTACCGGTAGAGCATTGCTAGTAGGCTCACTAGATTCATCGTTCAACAATGACATGATGTTGGAAGTCTTTCTTGGTGTGTCTTGCTGGCGGATGGCACTAACACCCGCTGGTGGAGGCGGGGGTGTCGAATACTGTTCTTGAATGGGCGGGGTACTAATGGTAGGTCTGCCGAAGGCTGGAGAGGGAGATTGAATCATGTTTTGAGAAACACCCATACCATCACTGAGCAAACTTCTAACTACTTGGTTTCGCGGTGTGTATTGTTGGTGTGGAGCTGGACGTGGAGCCTGCCTTCGAACTTCCGTCGGAGGGACTGCCGAATATGGAGCCTCAGGTCTCAAAGGTGCCATTGATCCTGTACGGCCAGAGGGCGTAAAGTATAGATCATACTGCTGTGGGGTTCGGACTTCGATCTCCTCTTGCTTCAACTGAAGATTTCGTTCTCGCTTTTCTTTTCGATCTTGCTGTTCTCGTCGTTCGCCTTTCTGTTCTCGTTGTTCGCCTTTCTGATCTAGTTGTTCACGATCCCGCTCATTTCTTTTCTTTGAGATTCGTTCTTCTTTCTCTCGCTCTTTCTCTTTCTCTCTTTGCTGCTGCTGTTCATTGGCACGAATCTCCATTTCTCTTATGTCTCTCTCTCTCTGTTGCTGCTCACGCTCTACTCTTTGTTGATGCGCTTGTTGCTGTTGTAGAGCCTGCTGTTGCAGTGCCTGTAGTTGTTGTTGTCCTATTCGCCTTGACTCCTGCTGGATAGCCTTCTGCCTCTCCGATTCGGCTTCTTCAGCGACCCGAGCCGATCGTTGAGAAGCAGCGGCGGCGGCCGAATCTGAAATTGGCGAAGCATTTTGAGATTGCTGAGAAAGAGCATTCTGCATGGTGGAGCGTTGATTGTCAGTCGCGAAGAATCCCATAGAAGGGCCCCTCGATTGTCTAACTTGTTGGCTTTGCATTAATTGTGATTGTGATTGAGAGATTGGTTGTGGTGGTGGTTTTTGTGCTGTTTCCAGTTCTTGTTCTTGTTGCTGTGTTATGTAATGATGTTGAAGTTGATGTTGGTGTTGAAGGTGATGTGGATGCTGGACCTGATATTGGTACTGATTAAGATGATGATGATGTTGCTCTTGTTGTTGTTGTGATGATGGTGGGGGTGGTGGTGGTAGTGCTGGTGGTATCTGAGACACGCTCTGTTGGTTAGCTTGATGATGCGAACGTTTAGACGGCGGTAAGGAACTAGGAGTTATTGTCTGATTCATTGATTGAGGCACCGGTCCAGCTTGAGCCAAGGCTGGGAATCTGGCACTCAACGAGGGTTGAGCAGGGGAGGTTAGGGAGAGAATCATAGGTTCGTTTGCAGATAATGTAGCGAGATCCATAGCAGATGCTGATCTGGACAGGGGTGCGGGCGTGGGATCGTAACGTCGTTTTGTTGGGGCAGAAGGAGTCGGTGGCGGGCCAGTGGATTCACCTCTTTCACGTCTCGAATCAGCGTCTCGAGTGATGTTCTCCCATTCTTTTTTACTTCCAGAATCAACCGAGCGCTGATAATAGTTCTTGACCTGTTCAGCAATGTTAGCGTGACGCTTGGGGCCATCTTGGCCATTTGACATCTGAAGCCACTCGGAAAAAATTTCATTATATACCATGGTATGCGTTTTTGTCCCCATATGTTTTGCAGTTGCAAACCAATCCGTACCAAAGTGTCGTAGTAGTCCAGGAAAGTCGGTCACTTCTGGGACACTCCAATAGCTAGAGGTTTGTTGTTGAACGGCAGAACGACGATCCGGTTGAGACTCGACACCTGTTGGAGGGGCAGAGCCGATGCGCTCGGGTGTAAGTGGCACTTCTAGATTAGCCATTGTAAGTCTCTCGAGTGGCATGAATTGAGGTGGGAATGTTGGACGTTGATGAAGACCAAGATTATCATGATGTGTAGCAAAACGAGTAGGAGCAACAGGGGGCCTGATGGGTGCGGGGGGTTCGGGTGCAACGGTCGAGGAAGGAGGATTTGGTGATTCGCCGTTACGATTAGCAAGGGAGGGAGCAGCTGCCAACAATTGACTAGCCTTGGGTTGCTTCAGAGCCTTTTCTCGAGGAGCTTTGGCTTTTCGTTTGGTTTGAGCTGATTCACCATTTGCGTCTCCTTTCGGGGTAGCAACTTTCTTTGCCGGGGTTGGAGCTGGACTAGCACCTTCGTTCTCGGTGGGTGGCGGTGCTTCAAAATTCCAAGTTGGGGCAGCAGCTCGCCTGGGTCGACGTCGCTCATTTCCACTCTCGACATCTGGTATAGCTTCGATTTCGTTGCCGCCCCCATTCTCAACGTTGGTAATGAGGGCGCTAGATTTTTTTGCTCCTCTTCTCCTACCGGGTTTAACTTGGTTCTTCTTCAATTTAAAGGTTGATTTCCACGCATCTGTTGTTTTAACAATATAATAGTGCTGAATGCATGCCTGGTAGTCACGATGCGGAAGAGATTGTGCGATGATGGAAAATTGCTTGGCGAAACTGTGATACTTCAAGTGGAAAATCTGAGCCTCTTCTTCTGTGAAATTATCGATGGATTCGCCAAACTCAAGCATACGAAATGATCGATCAAAGGGAATCTTGTGCGTGGTATCCACAAACAGAGTTTCTTGATACTCTTCATCCCAACACATGTCTGGAATGGTCGCTTCCTTGGAATTTGCATTCTGTTCCCTGGCGTCCTGTTCTTGCTGCTCTTTCGATTCTTTGGCTTCACGTTCAGATTCGCGAAGCACACGCTCGAACTCTTGATCCGTCGCAAACCTACTCCCAGTACGCCGCTGGCCCTCTGCTTTGAGCTCTAAACCAGTTGCCGACTTGCCTCTTTCGACCAATTCCTCGCTCTCTTTATCCCGGGCTTTAGTGAAGGCCAATCTGCTTTGAGAAGCAACTGGACCACCATCTTTATCAGTAAATCTGCGGTATTTGGCATAACTCTCTGACCACAACTTCCCCTGTTCTTGTTGCTCCCTCCATCTCCGCGCCATCTTTTTCTCGATTAAGCTCGTCAGACCGGAATCAGTATGGGGTCCAAGTTCAAGGTAGCTCAAAAACTCTGGATTCTCGTCCCATTTGTTATAGTTGAACATCGGTAAAGATTCTGGAGGAGGTGTCTTTGTATCTCTGGGGTGTCTAACAGACTCAAGGATTTTGAACTGGCGGTCCTCTTCAAGGGCAGCTTCTTGCTGGACGAGTTTCTGACGTAGAAGTTGAAACCCGGCTTGTTCGGCCTCATCTTCGTCGTCATCACTATCCTCGGGCACTCCCATCGTGAGTTCTGGTGCTTGTGGTACTCGTGACAATGTATGCGGTGCAGGAGAGTCATACGCTCCATCTAGTTTACCTCGATCGCGGTAGGTCTCCCCTTCGGGTTCGTCAAATTTAACATCAACAATATTCAAGTTGATAGGTCCATCTCTTTCCGGTGCCCCTGAGACGACACCTTCCATTGGATGATCACCACTTGTAACTTCAAGCATTGATGTTTGAATGGGAACTTTAGTCTTTGGGCTAATCATTGAGTCATCTTCAGGTGTGTGAGCATCCGGCCGAATCTCAGTGTCGATAGAGTCTATTGAGGATATCAGATTGATGTCCTTCTCCGCTTCAAACCCGAATGCTTCTTCCGAAACAGAAAGAGGTATCTCCGTGAAAGAGTCTACATTTCTTCTCTCCGGATCCAAAATAAACTTTGAATGATCTTCCAGTGACTGCGCTGGTCTCTCCGAACTCGAAAATCCCGCCACATGAGGTCGAGTTTCCAAGCTAGTGGGATCGTTGGTTTCCAGATCAGTGCTTGGTAACAATGACGATGCAGTCGTGGAAGATTGATTATCTGTAGACTCAATGGTGGCAGATGGATCGGCATAGGGTGAAGAGTCTTTGAACGCATCAACTTTGGAAGTATCCTCGTCGATGAAATTTATTTGCAGAGGCATTGAAGCGGTTCTTATCATCGTGTGATGAGGTGGCGCATAACCAACAGTGTCCGCCAATCTGGTCGGAATGCGAGGCTCTCCTTCCGAAGGCGATCGACTCCTGTCAAGAGGCAATGATGTGGAATACATTACTGTTTCATTGAGAACACCCAAGGATGTAACAGGTAGAACTGTTGGCAGTGGGGATTCTCCCAAGGGCATACGTAATTTCCCATCGTCAGCTACTTGCGACTGGTGATTGGGCCCTTGAGATTGCTCGTCTTCCCCACCACTAATGGTCATCGCCATGGTAGACGATGGAGGTGCTAAAACTGAATCATGAAAGTCTTCACGTATAATGGTTCCGGAAGGTGGCATTTCGCGCAGCACTGCGTCGTGCCCTTGTTCAGGTTCGAAGGAAAGTTCGGGGTCGGGCTCAGACTTTATTGCGCCCTGCATCTTCATTCCAGGCTCAACAGTTTCGAAATTGGGAACAATGCACTCGGCAATCGCATCGGAACCGTCTCGTGCACCCTCTGCGACTAGAGGATGGTTTATATATGACTTCATATAGAAAACCTGGTCAACGGTAGGTGGGTCAGACCTACTATGAGCAATGTCCATGTCACGTTGAACCTGCGCCAATTCACTCTCGAAATTGATCTCATCCTCCGGGTCATCATCATTGAAGGGATCTAAATCCGAATCGGAATAGTCGTCACGAATCGGTATCTGGGGTGGCCGTCTACCAAAAAGGGGTTTGCGCTGGCGACGTGTTTCATTGACACGTGCTGTTTCATCAAATTTATGTTCGGGTGTTGCAATAATTTGTGCTTCCGATCTGAGCTCCAAGGCTGGATTCTCAATCGGCTGTGGAATAATAGGCTTTGCTGGTACGTAGTGATTGCTTGGAGCCCCTCGGCCTGCATGAAAACGGGGCGCGGTTGGGACCGATATACCTGGAATGGGACTTTGACTGACCGAGGCAGATGTTCCAGTTGATCCGAATGCGGGCACTTGGGGAGGGGGGGCTATAGAGTCAGCATTATATCAGAAGACATACATTCGTTTCGTATACATACAGGAACCAGGGCCACATGGGAAATGGAAGGGAATCGGTCAAGACCACCAAACTTACTAGCTGAAGGTTGAGTTCTGCGAGGAAAGTTTGGCTCGGGAGATCTACTACGGACTTGAGGTCGATGGTAGTGTTCATCATAATAGGGTCGACCGCGTCCACGTCCTACTCCGTTTCCTCTAGCCCTACCGTAGCCGTGCACAAACGGCTGAGATGATTCGGAGGAAGGGGACGTAACAGCCATTGGACCGTCTCGCGAACCTCTTCGAGCTCGGTCCAGGTCCAGGCTTAAAGGCGCATCACGAGTTTCTCTACCGATATAATTAGGGGATCTTCCTCGAACAAGTGGTGAAGAAGGTCTCCTGGCTTTGAAGCTGTCCCGACCGCCCCACTCGCGATCACGGCTTCGATCATTTCGGAATGGGACCAGAGGTCCTCTATTATCCCTTCGCGGATCTCTGTAGTCTCTATCTCTATCTATTTCCCGGCCACGTTCTCGGTCTCGATCTCGGTCGCGATCTCTGCTCTCTTCTCGCCAGCCAGCTCTTCCGCGACCACGACCTCTGCTACCTCTATAATCTCCCCGATATCCGAAATCGCCTCGATACCCATCGCTGAAACTGTTTCCACGAGGGCCGCTTGGGGGATCGATATAAATTTTGGAACCAGCCGCCCTTGGTCCACGAGGAGGATCGCGCAGGGATGAATCTCGGTTTGAATCTCGATTTGTATCTCGATTTGTATCTCGATTTGTATCTCGATTTGTATCTCGGTTTGTATCTCGGTTTAAGTCTCGTTTTGTATCTCGATTTGTATCTCGGTTCAAATTCTGGTTTTGGTCTCGCGGAGGTATATGCCTATCCCCAAAAAGTTCTCGATTTTGGTTGTGGTTGAAGGAAGCAGCATTCGCTCTTGAATTCGATGGTGATCGACGTCTTTCTCCACCTCGCCCAGCACCTCTGTAAGTATCCGAGTCGCGGGAGTCGAGGTATCGTCTTGGTGACCGATCTATAGGAGATCGATCTCGAGGGGAGCGTCTTCCATCATTGTACTCATAATCCGTATGCGGTCGAGTCCTAGTTCATTCAATTGGTTAGCCATCATCCAAGCAGTGTATAGAAGGTGGTGACAAACATTATTGAAGCCTGAAGGGTGGAGGGGAAAACCCCAATTTGTATTAATTTGTCGCTATCTGGCTTTCTTCCAGTACTTGATAATAATGATGTATGATGGTTTGAATATAGTTAGTGCGTTGCGAGGAATTCATTTAAGAAGGTCGAAAGGAAAGTTGGAAGGAGCTAAGAGTGGTTAATAGTCGCCCGTAATTCGTGATAAAACACTTAAACACCTTATATACGAGGCATTGCATCGAGACCCTTGAAGATTTTGCTGCGCCCCCGCACTTATCGGCGCGCCTATGGGTAAGCCACAATATCATTTCCATTGAGATTCTGACTTATATGTTAGATACCTAGATACTATAAGATATTGAGTCCTCCTTTTGTGTTATCATGTTGAGCAATAGAACAAATCGAATAAGGTAGATAGATACTTGATATTTTGATATTTACTCACTTGTTCTATTACAGCTAGAGTTCATTTTAAGGTTTTGACTAGAGTCTGGACTTCTCTTCTTAGTTGAACAAACTACGGAAGTAGAGTACCAGTATACTAGTAGACCGACTCTTTTTTTCAATCCACTTTCGACCAACGAACTTCTAAATACTACTGTAGTAATCAAAAATCATTACTGAATTGATTAAAGACATATAGTACTGTATAGGTAAGTACTGTATTCTTTTGGAGAATTGAGAAAGCCACTGCAAGGGTATTCTCTCTTAGTATATAGAAAACTGGGGTAAAATGGATCAAAACTTGTGTATCATATCTGGAATTAGTAAATTTGTCGATCAAAAGGGGATCACCTTCCAATAGGATCTCGAGATTTCACCTTAAATTTAAACCCTTGCAGTAGAGATAAGAGATTTAAGTATATTTTGATAAGGCTATCTAAGTTTTTGGATTTTCATTGGCAGAGCAACGACCTTAACTACCGGTATGCTTGTAGATCGCGGAAGATGGAAATGCCGCATGGACCACCACTTCGCTTATTCATCCCACTTTGATTTTGATCCTTGTATCAAAACTTTTTGATAGAAGTTTAATATATGAAGATATACCTATATACCTAGTACCGGTCGGTATATGCTTCTTTTCTTGAAAGACTGATAACGATCTTCATTTTCTCTACACAAATTCCAAACATTCCCTTTGAACACTAGGTACTCAATACTTCTGAAAACATCCTCAACTGCGGAAGCATCTTCATCTTCAAAATTAAAAATTTGAACGCTAAGAAAAAGCTTGAAAGTTCACGTGAGTAAGTTAACTACCGGTATCCTAGTTGTACGACACATTTACATGACTCATAAAATGGACAGGAGATTCGCCGTGTTTTACAAGTACTCGAATGGGACGATTTTCATTGGTTGTCGTGTGCTGTCTTTGGCTATCATTACTAACCAAACCACGTGAAAGGTAGTACGAGTATTAACCTTTTGAGTTCTCGACCTACTTTATAGACAATTCTATAAATAAAAATGGCCTCAACGTCCAATCTCGATGGAGCACCTCCATCATCTGTCATGGATGCCGTTCTTGTCCCTTCAAACGAAATGCCGGTTGATGCACAAAAAGTCGAAGAACTTGACTTCAATAAGTTCGCTGGTCGTCCCATTACCGTTGACGACCTTTTGACTGGTATGAATAATATGGGATTCCAAGCAAGTTCCATTGGTGAAGCTGTCCGAATAATCAACGATATGGTACGAAAATCTCCATCTCCATCTCAAGCAGCAATAGCAAACCTAATAACCCCCAGCGCGCATGGCGTGATCCAGAAACCTCAGATCGAACTACCATCTTTCTAGGCTATACTTCCAATCTAATCTCAAGTGGACTCCGTGGCACTCTTCGCTACCTCGTCCAACACCGCCACGTTTCTGCAATCGTCACCACTGCTGGCGGCGTCGAAGAAGACATCATCAAATGCCTTGGCCCCACCTTCATTGGTTCATTCTCTACCCCTGGCGCTGAGCTACGCGCCAAAGGTCAAAATCGCATTGGAAATCTGATTGTGCCCAATAACAACTACTGCGCATTTGAAGATTGGCTCATGCCCATTCTCGACACCATGCTTTCCGAGCAAGAAGAATCGAAAAAAGATCCCGATGCTGACAACCACATCCACTGGACCCCCAGCAAGATTATCCGAAGATTGGGAAAGGAGATTAACAATGAAGAGTCTGTACTCTACTGGGCCTACAAGAATGACATCCCTATCTTCTCTCCAGCACTTACCGATGGCTCCTTGGGCGATATGCTTTACTTCCACACATTCAAATCATCTCCCGCGCAACTCCGCGTGGATCTCGTCGAAGATATCCGGAAAATCAACACCATGGCCGTGCGAGCCAAACGAGCAGGAATGATTATTCTAGGTGGAGGTGTAGTCAAACATCACATTGCAAATGCATGTCTGATGAGGAACGGAGCCGAGAGCGCAGTGTACATCAATACAGCGCAGGAATTTGATGGAAGTGATGCGGGAGCCAGACCAGATGAAGCGGTCAGTTGGGGAAAGATTAAGGTTGGCGCTGATAGTGTCAAGGTTTATGTGGAAGCAACTGCTTGTTTCCCACTGATAGTGGCAGGTACCTTTGCAAAGGATCAAGAGAACACTGATTCTCAAGCACCTTAAAGTAAATAAAATTACACAATTAAAGAGGGAACGAAACATGATCTGCGTAACTCCTTCCCTTGTAACGAGATGCCCGACTTCGTAGCACAGGAAACTTTTCTGCAAACTCAATCCAATACAATGATCCAGCAAGATGCATTACAGCGAATTATGGAAACGTCAAAATCCACAGAAAATGAATGAACAACCATACTCCCTTACCCCACCGCACCGCATCGCACCACCACACTGGCTAAGATTTAAATGGCTTTTAATTATGCCAGTCTACTTACTCATCTAACATTTCCACACCTTCATATAAAACCGACGATGATCTCGTTCAAAGAACAAATCTCGTTATCCCCGATGACTCACAAATATACCTTTCAGCCCTTGAACCCATGAAAACATGTTACTGAATCTTACCCGTACCTTTCCATTCCTTTTCTTTTCTCGAAGTCGAGGAATAGTGAGATACGTATGAATGTACGTATGGATTGGGGATGGGGATTGAGCTTGAATATGCTTTGAGTGTTAGAGTGTTAGAGTATTATCGTGACAGAATGTAAGAATGTGAGAATTTTACAAATTTTTCAGAACATGCACCCGAGCTTATACGATAATACGATACGATACGTCACAAGCTTACGTTAGCCAGCTGATATCCACAGCTGTACTATCCTCCACTTCCAACAAGGATGTTAGAATGTTAGAATGTTAGAGCTGGATGTACAAATACAGACAGGTTGATGGGTTAATGGGTTCATCGATGAAGAGATGATAGTTAGTGTTTTGGTAGAAGATTGAGGGAGATGGTGGTTAGGAATTGAGTGTAATTCTCAGTGTCAATGTTCGGATGCAGGTTAAGTAAGGATCTTCATATCAACGCAACAAACTCGAAAGAGTAGTTGTCAAGTCAATAATCATCTCCCCCTCTCTGCTGCCGTATCCATATCCATGTCCATGTCCCAAATGTGCATAGACAATACAACCAGAACCCCATCAACATCACCATCCCCTACACCATCCCCTAACCCATCCCCATTATCTTCCCTCATCCCTTAGGCTTATAGCACCCCAAGGTCTAGAACACCATCGACATTCACCTCAGTAACAATCCACGCTTCCTGGCCACCTCGTCTCGCCTCTCGCCCAATCTTATCCAGATCCCAATACTTAGTTTAGTCCCTCATCCATCATCTTTTCCGACTCTCTCCGACTGTGATCCAATTGTTCTTCCAACGACAATGTGCCGCCTGTGAGGAAGGGATTCTCGATTCCGGAGGAGGGGGTTGGAGGGATCGCAGATGAAGTCGATTTGCGTTTTCGGGTTGAGGATGATTTGGGTGTTTTGGGTGAGGGTTTTCTGTGTGGTTGGAAGTTAGTAATTGGTTAGTTAAGATTGACATATTCTGATTTCTAGCCGAGTTTCGATATGCAGGCAGGTGAATTTTGAATATCCAACTCCCTCTGTGCGGAAGCGCGGAACAAGAGGACTGCCTAATTATACCTACTGACTGATAAAGAATCAACAAGTATTTCTGCGTCTCCGTCTGTGAGTGTGAGGACGGGGTTCTCGATCTCAACTCAAGGGAAGATATTGAAGGGGCTGCGGATGAAGTTGGCTTGGGTTTTCTGGTTGAGCGTGGTTTTGGTATTCTCGGTGAAGGTTGTCTGTAATGTAGAAGTTAGTAATTTCCCGGGGATGATATATCCCGGTCCCTAGCCTTGGTTTGATGTTTAATTATGTCTGAACATTCAGCTCTATTTGTAACTGTGTAATAATAAAACTGAATACACTCACTGAACAGATAAAGAATCAATATGTTTTTTTTTCTCCCCCAAAGCAACAGCCACTTAAGAGACTTTCTGCTGATAGGCAAAAAAGTTGGTACTACCGGGGCTTACATCAGAGCTGGCATCCAGCTTTGCACGAGGAACTCTGTATGAAGCTGCAGTTGCTGGAGGTGACGACGGGGCAGTGCCTTTTTTTCGCAGTTTCCATGGTTTCTTCCATCTGCCGATTGAAGTTTGGTTGCTCTCATGTTTGACGGAGCACCTCAGTTGCAGGTAGGACGTTTTGTCTTATCTCGCAGGCCAAACATTCGTGTGGTGCTCTGCCGGTTTGATGGCTCTCTATTCTCAACCGCTCCTACTATACTGCTGGCATTTATTCATTACTGTCCTGATATTATTCTTTTTTGATTCACTCATACACGATTCAGATTTGCTTTACTTGGATCCGTATTCTCAAATTACATTAAACAATATCTGCAAAAACAAGACATCCCAAGGTATCATCCCAAAACACCAAAATCATCAACAACATTCCCGCTATCCAACTCATGCCCTTTTATACGCTCGCCACAAATGCTAACCACAGTTCCTAGTCCATGTTAGCTTACTACTGACTTGAAGGCTGAATCAATACTAACCTCATTTTTCCGTGCAACTTCTCATGAATGCCTTGTCATCTACTTCCAAAGATACGGGGCAAAAGAGTTTATCGTCGGCGCTTTGGAGGTGCCCTTTTTCCGTCTGCCCCCCTTTTGGCATTGATATACTGCCTTTCGTAGGCCCGGGGGGTCCGAGAACCACTTCCCGACGAATCCGATCGGGATCTACTAGCCTCGGCTTCTCCTGCCGTGCTGGTAGCAGTCTCTTTCCTGCTTCTTTGAGCGGGTGATGCACCCTCTTCTGGTCTACTGGCATTGATTGCCAATAGAATCATAGCAGCTGCCGTACTGGCAGCATTCTCTCCCTTGCTTCCTGGAGCGGGCGATGGTTCACTGGCATTGATCGCCAATAGAATCCGAGCAGCATTAAGCACCTCTTCATCATTTGTTGAACCAACCATTGTTGCGGAATTGAAAGTTTTGTAATGGCTTTCTGGTTCCGAACTATACATATCACAACAATTGTCGGTCTACTAAAATCTTTCAATGTTCAAAAAGCTTTGAACCTGTCGAAATGATGATTGATGATTGTGCCAATGGACTGAAATGGGTTCAACGGGGTATCAATGAATTGGCTTACAAATTGGGAGAGAGAGATATGATATACAATTGTATATCGAGGAGAGTATATATGAATACTCGGTATACGCTTCAACAAGTCCAATAGAAGACTATATGAGTAAAGTGTATAAAGCTTTTGGAGGTAAGTGGTGAAAGACAAAGTATCTGAAGGTAAAGTTATCGATTGAAATATGAGTGCTTGAGTTGAGATGGTCAAGTAATAGTTCAATAGACAGAAAAGCTTTGTTGCTGGAGATTCAAGAATGTGCAGGGAGGGATGAAGAAGAAAATATTTATGGATACTTGAATACTTGGATACTTGGATACTTGGAAGTGATCAAGGAACATTGAGTCGACTAGCTCAAAAACGCATCTTATAAATAGTGATTGAACCAGTGGGGGCCAATCAGAATTATGTATCAATATACTTTTAGATACAGAGACCTTGCAAATCGCATCTGCTATATCCAATCCTAACAGTGCTTTGGATCTGATTAACAAAAACGAGTCAACTAATCCAAAAACGTATCTTATAAATGGTGATTGAACTAGTGGGGACCAATCAGAATTATGTATCAATAGACTTTTAGGTTTAGAGATCTTTCTTCCAAATCGTATCTGCTACTAGTATATACAATCCTAACAGTGCTTTGGAGGCGATTGACGAAAACAAATAGACTAGTCCAAAAAGGTAAATTATGAATGATAATTGAACTAATGGGGGGCCAATCAGAATTGTGTATCAATAGACTTTTAGGTATAGAGAGAGATCTTGCAAATCACACCTGCGATATCCAATCCTAATAACGCTTTGGAGTGCAAGTACAACTATATTGTCAGTCCAATCCTAATAGTGCTTTGGAGGTGATTGATGAAAACAAGTCAATTAACCCAAAAACGTATCTTAATTGAACCAATGGGGGTCAATCAGAATTATGTATCAATAGACTTTGAGGTATAGAGACCTTGTAAATCGTATCTGTGATATCCAATCCTAAACAGCGGATTGAAGTGCAAGTATAATCGCATTATGAATAAAATGATTCGCTGCTATATCCAATCCTAACAGCGGCTTCGGAGTGCAAGTACAACCGCATCATGACTACAATAATTCTTCGAATCTGCTTATGGGTCCCGTACTGATGAGCCTATCTAAGCTTAAATTTTATTTTAAAGGCGGTGATAAGCAGGGATTATGAACGATGGATGTCATTAAGCCACTGCCATATCCCTCACATGTGAAGGAACCCTATAACATCCTATACTATAGCCTATTCAGTCTCGGCTTGTAAGCCTTACAATAATAATTGGATGAAAAAGCCATCACTCCTAGTAAACTTTATGGATTTGTACTACTCCGGCGGGTCTCAAAAGACATTCATATATAAAATCACATAACTATCACTAGCTTGGTCATTGATCTTGATTTCCCCTCCTATCATATCTTATCTTGCAGGAAGGGATAGGCTCGCTGGCACCTAGGGTTAGGAACAGGGAGGAGTGGTCAATTTATCTTAGGATGGGAATGGAGAGGAATAGCTTAAAATGAGACTAGGAACAAGAAGGAATATCAAAAATGGGCTTGAAATGCTGGAAACACATGTAAATATATTGTGGACTGGATTATGAAAATGAAAACGAAAATTGAATGATTGATTGATTAATGAAATTTCAGAGGTTAGGAACAGGATATGAAATCTTCATATTTCAGAGGTTAGGAGCGGGATAGGAGAGGAAAGGAAGAGGAAGAGGAAGGGAGCACTAAGAGTGGGAAATCAAGATCACCGAGCTTGGTTCTCTGTATAATCTTATACAACTTGAAACAATCAACTGTTGGCTATTTTCTAACATAATCGTAAAAGAAGATTTTGAATCTAATTCAATTCAAGCTTGTAATAATAGAATGAAGTAATAGAGATTGAGATATTCAAGTTATTAAAATTTCCTTTAAATTCAAAATCAAACATATATAGATATAAATAATATTGAATTTTGCATATAATGCTATAAGTAGTATATTTTTGATATCAGCTATCGTTTTGATACTGTAT